>JAUZST010028334.1:0-29924 GCA_034779995.1 Parotocinclus haroldoi | reverse complement strand
TGCAGACTCTACACAGAAAGGCCCCAGGCCGCTCCACCCTGGGAGTGAACCCGGGGCCTTCTTGCTGTGAGGCAGCAGTGCTATATATATATATATATATATATATAATTCCAGAAATCAAAATGAGCCAACAAAGTTTCTATTGGTGAATCTCTAGTACAATCTTATTGAACTATAGAACATTAATTTGCTCTATCTCACAGGCTCACTAATGTTAATGAGAAACTGTCGTTTATGTGACAGTGCAGTGTAGTTCCAGTTGTATTTGCAAGAATTTCAGAAGAGATCAAGAACGTTGATGGTGCAGAAAGGCAGGCTGAGAGCACATTTAAGTGTTCTGCATTGCAAAGGCGCAGTTCTTGTTCCTCTGCTGGTCACACAACCATCTAAATAATAATCATATCGAAGCTAATCGGCAGATCAAGCTCACCTCATTCATTTCTGCAGCTCATCATCATATCTCAGGATTTAGGAGCACAGTCCACACCAAACGTTCCTCAGCGTTCAGTCTGCTCACACCGACACTCCTCGTGTTTCATAAAAGACTGAACACCTGTACAGTAATAGTTCATGTTTGTATTCTGCCTGACTTTTGACTGCTCTGTCTCCACTGACTTAAATAATATGATTTTGCTTCAGCTATCAGGAGCTGTATTAATTAACACACTGTGGCCATTTCATTGAACTGTTTCTGCTTGGATGGAATATAGCTGTGGTCTGATACTTCCTGTGCATTAGAAGAAACAAACTGGAACTAAAAGGCTGATCCAAGCTTATTTATTTCAAACTACAAATCAGCTTAAATTACCAAGGCTCACATGGATCACACAGGGTGGCATCATTACTACAACCCTTGCTATCTCAACTGCCATTTCATTCCCGTTGTATAGACATCAGAGATAATCCTGGTCTGGGCTGAACAATTTTATGTACAGTCGATTCCGGTTAAAGGGACCAGCCGCTTATTCGGACCAAATCCTAAAGTACCGAAACAAATCCTATTATATACGTGTAATGTTATTCGCTTATTTGGACCAAAATTTAATTGGACCAGCTTAATTGGACCAAAGAACGTGTACAGTATGTAATATCTGACGAAGAAACTCTTCGTCTCTGTCATCACTACCCAAAAACTCCAGTTTCTCCCCAGACCTCTACTGCCACCTACAGGTCTTTCCCTAACATTTCCATTTACTACAAAAAAGAAGCCACAAGTCGCCATTTAGCCACAGCAAAAGCACGTCAGATCCCACTGGATAAGTTCTTCAAACGCATTGGAATTTAGTAAGAACTTGTTTTTGTTTTTTTCGAAAAACTTGCAAATTTATTTTTCAATGAACAAAGTTTGTAAGCAACAGAAGTTTAATAAACATTTAATATGTCACATAAATTATAGCACGTTCCATCTTGGAACAAAGGGCAGAGCTGGTTATTAGGACCAAAATGGTCGCGTCCCGATGTGGTCCCATTAACCAGAATCCACTCTATTTTCATTTACGTGTCACAAAAGCTTCCACGCTGTTTTTCAGAGAGCAGTGAAAAAGTCCCCAGTTTAATCCAGTGTGACATGAACTTGAAGTGATCATTTGTAAATGAATCAATAAACATATTTACAAAAAAATATCAGAGAACTTTGTAAATGTTGACAGACTGGGATTAACAGAAATAAATCATGTTGCATGTTCAAATACATCTGTGCTTTCCTACCATGGCCAATTGTTGTTCATGTCGATCAGACAGTGTCTTTACAAATATCGACTATGATTATTATTATTAAAGCTGAAGAGTGCAACTTTGTTATACAGAAAGTTTGCATTAAATTGAATAAGTAGCCCTTTTAAGTAGCTCTCGGTTTCAAAAAGATTGGTGACCCCTGCTCTTAAGCTCTTACGCTGCCGCCTCTGCTCGTGGTACTGCAGCGTTGACTGGCTATTTACGGCGAGCTAAAACACAGGTTTTTAATTCCTGTTATAATTGTTCAAGGCTTCAGTGGTTAAAGTGAGTGGATGTTGATCAGCACTTCCCTATAATATCTAGCAGAATGTATAGAGTGCCTGCTATTTCGTTGCATATTGGTGCTATTCACTACAGTATGAGCCTGCTTGCCCTTACATGCCCCTGCACGCCATAGGTAACAGCAGCCCATTATCATCATCGACCATACCACTCATAGCCAGTCGTTTGCCCCTTTCACTGAGCTTTTGTGCTTCCACTCTGTTTTATTGATCACAGTACCCGAGATTGAGGCTGCGTATCACCAGGAATTCGCTCTCCTTATTTATTTTCAGCCGTGTATGAAACCCCCATCCGCAGATAGACTCTCTTACCCATAATAAATCAGATATTATATCACACACATTGGGGTTATGCAGGTCTTTTATTGCCTGCTTCGTCACCCATTCAGGTGTGGCCATATTTATCCCTAGAATTAAACAAGAAGCTTTAAACATTGTGTTTCATTAAACATTCCTCTTCATATAGGAACTTCGTACAGGAACGTCATGGATCCACTAACACCAGCGCAACACACACTAACACACCATCACCATGTCAGTGTCACAACAGTGCCGTAATGATCCATTACCCAATAGACGCTGCTCACAAAAATGAGGGGACATTTCATTAGGGGAGATTTCCTTATCCCATAGTATCCCTTAATTTTTGTGAGCAGTATAGTACCCCTCTGTGACACAGAGATTAATTAGATTAATCTGTAAAGACACTGGTTGACAACCAGACCTTTTCCTCTTACATCCATAATAAATGTGACCACACCCAGGCTGTAAAGTCAGACACATCCTGGAAATAAAAACAACTAAACTGAAGATCTCTTACTTATCTTCAACAAATAAGATTCAAGATCCTAAATTGACCGTGTATGGGACACAAAGTAGAAGGAAGAAACCTTGGGAGGACCAAGACTCAAAAAAGGACCCGTCCTCCATGGGTGGCCTAAATGTTCATTAAATAAATACTTAAAAGTTTATTAAAGTACTAGTAAAATTAAGAAAATACAATTATTTCAACCAGCAATAATGTTGAAGTTATTAATAAAAGAAATAACAAAATTGATTTTAAAATGAGTCCTCAGCGGGAGGTCCTTGGAAATCACATCGTCAAGAATGGAACGGAACAATAAATTTTGGACACATTTTAACCTGAGCTGTTCAAAGGCAGTGTTTTAAGTTGAAGTTTTGAGCAGGTTTGACAAACAACAGACTTACACGAGCTGAATCCGTCAGTGCAATTAGGAGAGAAAGGACGGGCAAGGCGTCTCTACTACCGGCGTGTCTACTGCCACATTTGCTGCTACATTCCTTTTACTTCTAATTTGGTACTAAATTAATTTAAGCAACAAATAATTAAAGAGCCATTTAGGAGCTGAAAAAAACTTTGAACCAAGAGAAAAGAAATTCCCATCACTACAATTACATGCAACCAAAAAGAATGTTTATAATGGGGTAAGCATTAGCATTCGTTTAGGGTTCAATTCAATTCAATTATTTGTATACGGTTGTGTGCTTAAAGCTGGTCATCACTTGGCAACTTGTCAGTGGAATGATACTGCCAGGGGTGTAAGTAGGCCGGGACGGTCGAGTGCTGCGTTCCACTAACAGATTTAGTGGTGGTGGAAAGAAGAGGGAGCAGCTGCCGCATTCATAACAAGTCACGGTCGGACTTGAAAATGCAGAAACGTATCTACTGACGCCATCTCCTTATCAATTGTTGTTCTGAATTGCTTCTGAACCGCAGTCTGTTCTGTTCTGTTCTGAGCCGTGCTGGATGGAGCCCTGCTGCTGTTCATAACTGCAATTTAATGTTAGCAAGAGCTTCCCTTGCTGCAGATGACTGATCTCCAGCAGGGTTGCCAAATCCCACAAAAAGTAGGCATTCAGCTCTATGGAAACGTAGTGGGGGGGGTGAACATAAAATAAAGCCATGAAGGTTCATTGCTTGTTTGTTTGCCTCTTCTTCAACGTCGCTATCAGTATCGGTGGCCATCTTTGCAACATACACAAGTTCATCTCAAGACTAGTCATATCTATACGTAAACACACAAGTCAATGCCAATTTAGAGACACCTATCAACCTAACATGCATGTCTTGGGACTGTGGGAGGTACCCGGAGTACCCGGAGTAATCCCACGCAGACATGGGGAGGACATGAAGACTCCACCCTGGGATTGAACCCGGGTTACCCACCGAGCCACTGTGCTGCCCCCATGAAGGTTCATTACTTTCCAAAATAACCATTAGTGTGGATTCAACGAATAAAAAACGCACCCCCACCCCCACCCCCACCCCATTTTCACCCATTTTGGCTCCTTATCTCTTTTGTAACAATTTAACAGGGTTAAGGTTGTCATTAATTTCGCTAAGAAAGATTTGCAATGAATCACTTTCGTTTTTTTTTGTCTGTGTGTGAGTGTGTGAGCTGAGGACGCAGCTATTCACAGATGCTCGTGCAAAGCTCTGGGGAAAAATCTATCCGTGCTCACGGAATGCTGTCTACAGGATGCTGGTGTCACGTTTGATAGGTCGACTATTTTCAGTCCTGAGCTGCCTAAAATCTCCAGCAGCACTGCTGCGTGTGTGATTCCCCTGGCACCAGGTCCTGACCATTAGAGAACAGAGTGAAGGGGATGAACAAACGTATGTCGAGAATCAGATGGACTACAGTCTGTCATTGTAGAACTACAAAGTGCTTCTGTATGGTAAGAGGAACTGATCCTATGGACAATGAAGGAAGACGCATTAAGGTGTTTTTAATAAAGTAATCAACGGGTGCGTATCGGACAATATCTCTCTTTCCCTGTTTGTCCTTCTCTCTGTTCCTTACTATGATGGCTGTACAAGACGTCAGGACATTCCTTGGGTGAATTCCAAAACTCTAATTGATGCCTCCTTTCTCCTACGTCCTACTTCAGCTCCTTACATGAAAATGACTGAAGTGAGCCTTTAGGACGTACCAACTTTGAATACGTGCTTCAAGGACGAATGAGATGTGTTTGCTCATGGAGGCTACTCGGGTGTTTCCAAAATGGAAGTAGTGCATACGCTACTAAATGATTAAAACCACTTGTATAAGTGCAATGGTTATATTTAAGCTGGTTGAAACATGCCTGGATCATTGCCATGATCAAGTCACTTAATGATGGAGTTGAATTTTGTCGAGTAGAAATCTAAATATTTCATCGTGTCACATTCCCACGTGGTTATGTTTCTATTAATGTTATTTCAGTTTGGCTGATCCGTTCCGAGTCATAGAGTTGGGCTGGTTATGAAAGGCTCATCGCAGTTGCTCAAGAGGTTCGTCTGGTTTGGTTTCTTTCCTTTATGGTTTGAAATGAGGAGCTGGGCATCAGGGGGAAAAAATGAGAAGGCAGCATAAAAAACCGGAGCGCACACTTTGCCTTATTTGCTTCTTTCCAAGCTCATTCTTTGTCCCTCCTAACTGCATCCATCTATCCAATTAAAGGTTTCCACAAACTCAAAAGGAAACTATGAACACAAGGACAGCATTTTCTCCTCTATGAGGAAAGGATTTTTTCTCACAGCCATCAACAAGCTTTAGGTGACCTCATTAAGAATTTTACTCCCAGCCACCGAGTGTGTAAGAGAAAGAGAGAGAGGGGAGAGAGAATATGTGCTCCCTCAGGACTCCATGACTGCTGTGCTTTAGTCCTTTAATCTGTACAGTGCATCCATGAATCATGTTGTCATATTTTATGGTCGAATGACAACTGACAGATCTGCCTAAGCATCAATCCCCCCTGTTGCTACAGAAGAACTAATCACTGACCCCTTCCCAAAAAAAAAACCCGTAATTGTCCTTATGTTTCACTACCAAACTGGTGGGAAAGACAGGGCTGGTTAACGCAACACAGGAGCCTGCATGTGTGTGGAAACGGAACGTGTAACCTTGCTACTGCAGCAGAGATTCAACGTGAGAATGCTGCCATTTTTTTACGCACAGCTGCCATTTTAAACACATGCCAGTGTGACCTTACACACACACACACACACAAAGATAACAGAAATGTACTTCTACACATAAAGAACTCCTAGACATGACTGCCATTTTACACACACGCACACACACACGCATCATAGCTACCACACACACATGCCCAATCCTGTCAAACGGTTCAGACCGTCCTATTTCCACACGTGAGCGCGGTCTTGTTTCCACTGTAGTGTTTCCTGGTGTTGCGAGTGTATGTGGGAGTACCTTTTTCTTTTGATCGCGAGAGTGTTTCCTGCTCTTCTTTCTGTGCTCTTTTTCATCCTCCAGAGCATTAATATCCACATCTTTATTCTTCTTCAGCTGAGATGCCGCATGAGCCATAATTTAACATCCGTCGCGTCCCAAAATCAAGTCGGACACACACAGGGTAACATGCAGCCCTCCCTTCGGCGGCAAGAAAAACGGGGAGCCAATATTCCAGAGAGAAAGAGAACGTAATGATGACAAAGGAAAGGAAGTTGGAAAGGGAAATCATGAATAAAAGAAGAGGAAAAATTCAACTAGCGTGCCTTTTTTTCCCTTCTCGTACATGTGTTGATTGGGATTGTGTGACAGGAGAGAAAGGATGAGGAGACTAGACTAGCCTCACCAGGCACTAGTGAAGAAAGGAGAAAAAAAAGACAGAGGAGGAGGGGAGTTGGGATGGTTACTACGGAAACCACCATCCTCTCATCGGCCGTCCCCTATAAAGCCTACATGAGCCTACGTGTGTGTGTGTGTGTGTGTGTTGGGAAGCATGAGTCAAGTTTACATATCGTTGAGAGAATCAAATGTGGCCCCAAAAAAACGAAAGGAATTTGCCATTTTGCTTATGCCCACAAGGGAAATTAAGAAAACACCTTATGGTAACATTTGGCAACTCCTGGTTAAACATGTTATGTTCAGCATTAACCACTGCTCATTAAAGCAAATATCTAAAGCATTCTGCCTTTTAAATGGCAGAAACTCCATTTAGACACAATCAAAGGTTAACAGGGCATCAGAACAGGAAAGGTGAAAGGTGACTTTGAATGTGGCATGGTTGTCGGTGCTAGGTCTGGTCTGGGTAATTCAGAAACTGCTGATGTACTGGGAATTCCACACACAGTCATCTCTAGGGTTTACAAAGAATGGGACAAGAGACAATATCCAGTGAGGGCACTTCTCTGTACAAAATGGCTTGTTGATGTCAGAGGTCAGAGGCAACAGTGACTCAAATAACTGCTTGTTACAACAGGGTATGGAGAAGATGCACAACAACCTTAAAGGCTACAGAGTTGGAAGAGCACATAGGGTGCCAATTCTCTCAGCTATGAGCAGGAATCTTGGGGTGCAATTGGCACGGGCTCCCCAAAAACAGACAAGAGAAGATTGGAAAAATGTTGACTGGTGAATGTTGATTTCTGCTGCAGCATTTTGATAACATGTTGAGCATTTGGTGTAAATAATTTGAAAGCTTCGATCCATCTTGCCTTGCATCAATGATTCAGGCTGCTGGTGACCATGTTCATCTCTTTATGACCACAATGTACCATGTTCTGATGGCTACTTCCAGCAGGGCAACACGACACGACGCAAAGCTCAAAGCATTTTAAACTGGTTCTTATACATGAACATGAGTTCGCTGTACTTCAGTGGCCTCCACAGTCACCAAATCCAGTCCAGTGGAGCAGCGTGGAGCATGTGGTGGAAAAGGATTTGCACATGCACTAAACACAGAGCCACCACAGCACACACCACACACACATACTACACTACACAACACCCCACCAAACCATACCCACCCCCCCCCCCCAAACCCCCCCCACCCCCCCCCCCCCCCCCAAAAAAAAAAAACCCAAAAAATAATCCACCTTTCCCTTTTGCAAAATGCATAGCTTTTAAAATGTTGTGCTACAACTCTGTATGTATTGCTTTAAATACTTCTAATAAATAAGCCTTCAGCACCAAAGAATGAAGTGATTACTTTCCAAGGAATAGCAGCCAGGGAAATAATGAAATTAAATAGTTTGCACTTAAGTGTCCAGGACAATTAAAGGAATTAAACAATTGTTCCAAACATTTCAGATCTTGCATTTTAGCACTACTGTAACCTTGCAGTGTCAAAACTCCATGAGATGACTGAGTTGCCTCGGCTCTCTTCCCCATCACTGACTGTGGAATGTGACTCAGGTCAAACAGTAACCAGAGCTCTATAGGTAAAGAGGCCCCCGTTTTCTATGACTCGGAACATTCCCTCCAGCTCCTTCCCCTTTCCCCCATCAGAACAAAAGGGAAATCTCAGCATTGTCTTTCCACAGGGATGAAACTCCACTTTGAAGTTACTTGGAGCTGACACTCTGGGCACTATGCAAGATGTGGGCCAATTAGAGTGGGGTCTAGCGACCTCAGGGCCCCCCATGGACTACTCACACACACACTGTGTGAGGCCAGTGGTAAAAGGGAAAAGAGATATGCTCCCAGTGAAGTAAGGGATCGGTAGTAGGAGTCCCAGAGGCAAGCAGCCCATCAGTGCTGAAACTCAACCCCTAAGAAGGAATGCACCCTGTTTTCCCGCTCTACCACCCAGCTATCTGTGGAAAGTCCTTCACAGACTGACTTCCTCCCAAGCTAATACCATACAAATCAATTGCCAGTCTTGTTTGCTCTATTATGAATGTACTGTAATACATACATATAAACTCATGTACAGGTACTCCCCATTTTACGATGGTCCTTCTGATAATACATATACACATTTAGAACAGTACTCTGAATTAATTTTATTTTACTGTACAATACTCTCCTGCTGATGCTGTGAATTCCAGCTGCAGCCAACTAACTAAACAGTTTCGACTTTCAACACATTATTTAATAAATTACATGAGAAATTCAAAACTTTATCATAAAATAAGCTTAGCCCTCTCTGCTCTAGTCGCTGCTGTCCATTCTGCAGCACAGGTACAGCACAGGAATTAGTGCTGATGATTGACACTATTGAAAGTAGGGTTGTTTTAATTACAATCACCAGGGGATTGTGTTATATTAAAATACAGTTATTTCCAGAGGTTTACATACTTTTGCCACTCACCAGCATTAAATTATTGTTTTTGTTTTTAATTTGGTTCTATTTATCTACTTAAGGATTTCTTTAGCAGTGATATTTGGGTATGAAGAGATGAGAGTTGGGCCATTCAAAATGATATGGAAAGCACGTTCCACCAACGAGGAAGTGAATCGCCGACATCTTGCTTTGCAGGCATGGTTTCATTTCAGAGAATGATGTACCAGCTGCCCTAAAGATGGAAACTTGAATTGGCTTGCAAGTATGTAATGCTGAAACAATGAAGGTATATAAATAACAGGAAGCACAACATTTTGATGCCTGGAAAGTCAGGACAGTAGTCCTAAACTTGATCCTGGCTGCAGCATGTTAGAACCATATCATAATAAAGAAGTGACATGGGCTTTGGTAGGTTGTGAACCAGATAGGCACCAGCATGTGAAATTCTCTGTAATTATGCAATGGAACATGGTGGCAGACCAACAAGTAAGACATTGCACGAATCCAATTTGGAAATGGCAAGAGCCTGTATGAGGATATGAGCAGGCTTAAAAGAAATAGAAGTACATATATGTACAAATGATTCTTGCCTTATATACCCTTTTACCTCACTGGGTGTGCTTTCAAAGTGCAGTGAGAACTGGCTACAGGTTCAAATGGAGGGATCTTTAATTCCTGAGCATGAAACCTGAATTAAGATGAATGAAAAAACACTTGGGTGGCTGAACCATATATGAATAGTGGCTGGAAAAACCTTGGCAGTTACCTTGTGGGGAATTACTTGCTGTGTTTTTATCATTTACTTGGAGCATGCACTAATCGCTGGAGTGGATAAGTCAGATGTCTTGTAAGCTGCTCTTATTTTTCTTATTCATAAGCGACTTTATTAAGAATGCTTTTATTTTAAGCCTGTTTCACAAAATATTTACATTTACATCACTTTTGAATTCTGTATAAATTCTTATTTTTTTTAATATTACAATAATATTTCAAGAATTAAAGCTGATAATGCATTATGCAGTCTAAAATAGCCAAACTAGACATTCGTATGCTATTTCTGACCTTGTTACCAGCCAGAACTGCCTCCAAATGCCTTAATTATATGTTCCAATGGGAAATATTTCAGGGAAACAAGCAAGGAAGTGTTGGTCAATAAATGCCCAAAGCGTTACGGTAACAGGTTTTTCCATTTCACAGCTCCGTACCACCCACTGACTGATAATGGAACTCGCTGTTTAGCTAAAGGGAAACATGTTCGCTGATCAAAGGCAAAATAAAGTGTGGGAGATAAAAGCTAATTATGGTGTGAGAAAATGCACTGCTTTAGTTCAGTGACTCAAGTTGTGTCAGCTTTTGTGACTGATTACATTTGGTGCTCTTGTGTATAGACAGGTACCAGGAACTCCAAACTCAGTGGCAAAACATCTTATTAGAGGCAAATGTAAATGTACATTTAAATTTTACCTGAGTACTTACAAACTCTTAAGCAGTCATCCATGACACCCTGTTTCACTACATACTCACAAATTCCAAATTCTACTGTTAGGTTAAAAATTAAGTTGAAAACACACTGAGCTGTAATGAACCTGTCTTTAAGAGCACATTGTGGCAGTTTGACAAGAAACATAACAAGGAAAATTGTTGCAATATCAAAAAATTATTGTGAATATCATTCTCTTGAAGAGATGTACAGAAGATAGTAGTATTAGCAGAATTGTGTTTATTATTTCATCTCATCACAAACCAAACAGTGCCTGCTAAATAATGCTGGAAATGTAGGTGGAGCTGAGTTTTGTGTTGTAACATAAACATAAAAGCTTTTTGGCTATAAATACCCAATGTTGGTTGGTTAATAAAGGTTGATGATTATGCAGAACACTTCCAATATTCTGTGGTATGTGATATAAGTATGGTGGAGGATTGCTGATGTTGCTACGCTCTTTTCCTCCAAGGGTATGATGGTTCATTGGTTAGAATTGTCATCTTAAAGCAACAAGATAATCGGTTTGATCCCGAACCTGGGCTCCACCTGTGTGGAGTTTGCATGCCCTTCGTTTGTATGCATGGGTTTTGTCCAGGTTTTCTGGATTCCTCCCACAGTCTAAAGACATGAGTGTTGGGTTAACTGGTGTTTTCAAAGTGCCCTTGGTGTGCGAGTGTGTGAGTGAATGCGCACTAAGATATATTTGTGGGTTTCCCATGACCCTGACTAAGATTAAGTAGACATGACAATTAATGAATGAATGTTTTCCTCCACATGTCTCAATAATCTCATAGTACCACTCAGTCACTCCCACTCATTTTCAATAATTAGATTACTTGAACAATTCAGGGTCCAATTCAGGGTCATGGCTTCAAAATAGGAACCAACCCTGGACAGGGTGACAGTCTGTCACAACACACATGCACAGTGGCACATTTCAAAGGAAAGCTGCAAGGTCTGTAAAAATAAGGGGACAGCAAACTGTCCTCGCATGGTAAAAATATCAGAACCTTCTATTCTTGTGGGGACATTTATAAACACAGACACAAACACACACACACACACACACACACACACACACACACACACACACACATACATTATATTGTATCTATGCTAAAGTCTGATGTGTTACTTTAATGATATACAGCATTTTGTTGACAACTGGACCCAAATCTTTCAAACTTGGATTTATCACTCTGATAATAACTTTTCACTGACATTATAGGTGATATTAAAACCAAATATTTCTAGAGACTAATTTGGGAATAACTATCCCTTGTGGAGCAGCCCAAAGAACTACATTTGTTCCATGGCTTTTATGGTTTCAATTTGTATCGGCAGTAGGAATGCTGTGTGATGCTGCAGTGACATACGTTTCGTAATTTTACTTATCTGGCAAAAATAGCACTGTACATCCTTTGTTGCATATAAGCTCAATAAAGGCCGAACTTCACCGATGGTCCTTTTGTTTTTTTTATGGTAACTTTTGAGTTAAATATGGTGGTTCAGCTCAACACAGGAGCTTGCATCAGGACCAATCACTACACACTTGTGTCACTACGTCTGGACCCATTGGTTTATTGGCTGAGAAAATACCACATCCTGAAGTAGTAGAACATGAGAAAGGGGGCACTTTTCTTGACTTAACCCCTAACCCTAATCTTAACCTCAGTAATGGAGAGATCAGTTAACTCTTTTTGTTTTTCAAAATAGTTCCATCTTGTTTGTTAAATACATTCCAGAATGTTATATATACAATAGACACACACAAACAAACAAATACACACTTGGACACCTTAGTGCATCTCTATGGATGTGGGCTGAAACAAGAGTATCCAGACTAATCTCACAAAGACATGATGAGAATGTGAGAAGTCCACACTGGCCGGGCGGGTTTCTCAAACCCAGACCCCCGGAGCTGTAATCCAGAGGTCAACATTTCTTAGTCATTCTAAAGCATGGTAAAGACGACAATGGAAACTGTAAATAAGAAAAAAAAATGTATTGACCTTACCAAGTCAGATATTGTCTATAGGAATACAAATACTTACCTAAAATACCCATATCTACGGTTAGAACAATAATTAAATAGCTCCAGTAAACTGGAACTGTGATAAACTTGCTTTTGCCCCATGCACAATGAGGATGATGAAATAAAAAATAATCTCCAAGGATCACTGTTGGAGAGTTGTGGAAAAAGTAACATGTAAGGGTCACCAAATCTCCAAAATGACCACTACGGTTGACATCTCCATGACAACATAATATAATAAATCCATGCTAAGAAAAAGCATTTTCTGTCACTAACCACAAACATAAGTACCTGAAGTTTGCTAAACAATGCTGGTACTTTGACTGGAACTCATGGTTAGTTGAAACGAGAATTAAGCTTGTTGGCAACAAACAATGAAGAAGGCGATTACAAACTACACTGCAGTTGTCAGACTATACTGAAAAAAACCTGACACTCACTGTTAAATATGATAGAGGGTCTGTAATGGTGTGGGACATTGTGTGTTTACATGAACTTAATAATCCGATAACAGCAGAAAATGAGATTTGTAAATGCACTGATTAAGGTGCATACATGCACTTGAGTAATCAGATAATGGGAAATGGGTTTCTACTTTGCAACCAGCTAATATTCAAAAAATAAATTCACGTTTTTATTATTAAATAATAAAATTATACTATACAAATATTGAATTATTTTTCTGAGTATGTAATGCATTGCAGAGTCTCGACAAAGTGTTTCATAGTCGTATAATGGGTGCTGCGGGTTGCCAGAGAATTGCCCACATGACAGCAACACCTCTAAGTATAAGGGAACTGGCAACCATGTTTTTCCCCCTTTCCACACATGTGCAGTCTGCCAAATCCAATTAAAATTGGGTAACTAGTTATAGATTATATTGGCATTCCGATTAACTAGGGTACAATCCAGCTCTCTTTGGATACTCTAGTTTGGAGTATGCTGTATGACCACTTGAATAATCAGATAACTGCAAAACTCCAATCATTATTGGGTTAAGTGCATGTACACTAGCTTACTGTAAGGATGCAAAACCCCTAACCCAGTCCATTAAATACCAGGACATCAAAATCTTCCTCTGTCAATAAACTACAAATAGTTTCTATAGCAAGCCAGTGGTCGACTTGAAGATGTGTTTGGGGTCATTATCAAGATGGAATATTGCCGTTTGCCCATTTTGACCAGAGTGTGCGACGTTTGGTCTGACGACTGACAGACTGCCCCCCACACCCCTTTCATATTTGCAGCAATGATGGCAGCCCTATTATGTCTATTTTCAAAAGCACTGAACCTTTTTGACTGAGCATGGTGAGACCTGTTCTGAGTGGATCATGTCCTGTTGAACCGCTGTTTGGTTTTGGCCATTGTACTGCAGCTCATTTTCAGGGTGTTGGCAATCTTTTTATAGCCTAGATCTTCTTTACGTAGAGTAATAACTCTTTTTTTTCAGATCACCAGAGAGCTCTTTGCCATGAGGTGCTATGTTGAACTTCCAGTGACCAGTATGAGAGAGTGTGAGATAACACCAAATTTAACACACCTTCTACCCATTCCCACGAGACCTTGTATCACTAATGAGTCACATTATAACCGAGAGGGAAATGTCTAATTTGCCGCTATTTGGCCAGTTTCACTTAGGGGTGTACTCACGTTTTTTTGCCAGCAGTTTACACATTAATGCTGTGAGTTGAGTTATTTTGAGGACACAACAAATTTACCCTGTTATAAAAGCTGTAGACTGACTACTTTACATTGTATCGCAGTGTCATATCTTTAGTGTTGCCTCATGAAAAGATATAATAAAATAGTTACAAAAATGTGAGGGCTGTACTTACTTTTGTGAGATATTGTATACATGTAAAGCAGAATGGTTACAAATTTTCTGCTCTGTATTCTCCAACTGTATAAGATGTCATAGGAGAAAACTAAATGCTGTTTCATTGGCAAAGGAAGGTTGTACACACTGTGTCGCATACTGAAATTTACGTCCATTAAAGTTTGTGTTATTCTACATTTTTCAGTGTGATAAAAAGCTAACTTAACAGAAGGTGAACTATTTAAAGCCCCACCCCCATGTCTTTTTACTTTTGCTCATCAGGGGTGCCAGTAATTGTATTGAAATTGTACAATCTAGCAAGAAAAATGCATAATGTTGTAAGTGTTGCATTGTGTACAGAGAGATAATTATAGAGAGTGGTCAATGCGCCCTTTGGTAATAGTAAGTTTGTCATGTTGGCTTCAGTTCCAGGTCAAGGGTTTTGTCAGAACTGATTGGCATACCAAACTTTGGTTTACCAGCTCACACTGTTTCACGTACTTTGCGAAAACCGAAAGGACAACAGCAACTTTGTTCTTTGCAATAATAAATTCAAAAAAAGAAAATATCATCATGGCTGCTATTCTCAGGTGCAGTACAAACTTTTTTTTCCCTGAAATGTGCACCAAGCAACTCTGCTGGACTGTAATGTGATGCAGTGAACAAGTTAAACATTTGCCAAGGTATAAAATGTAACAGGATAAGCAAGCGTTTGATTACCAGTACAATCTTGTCTGAACTGTTAATCGGTTTGTCACCCCCCTCCAATTGGTGAGATGGGCGTTTGTTTTTACACAGATTGCGTAGGTGTTGCTTTTCTGGCAAGAATAACTTATACAATTCCTCCACTTGTATTCAAGTGCATGAAGGAAAAACAAGGAAAGACCAGACCTCCTACTGTTCTGCCTATGCTGCAGTTGTCAAAGGCTCTTCTCCTCCCCATGAAGTGATAGATCTCCTCTGCAGAATACTTTGGAAATGATTCATGGCTCTTGGATTTCAAAGAATTTACGAGTCAATTCCTGTAAAATCTTGTCTTGCTCTTTGTGTGTTCTCAGCAGATGCTTTTTGGATATGTGACAACTCGCTGAAATAGCTGCTGCCTTACAGACCAGTCCAGTGTGCCTCGTTCTGAGTGTGTATCCCTCTCTTTTATTTTATAATAAAAAGATGGGTTTGTGCATGTACATGAAATAAAAATGTTACTCAAAGAGATTATCAAGTGGTTAGAAGGCAAAAGTGAATTATGTAATGGTAAAAGTCCTGGAACTTGTGGTTGCAAGTCTTAACGGTTCCATAGAAGAACATGCTGGGACAGTGAAACTCCTTGCTCCAAACTGAGCAAAAGGAACTCTTAACTCTTAGAATGTGCCACGTCTAACAAGGCACTTTGCGTGCCATGTTTCATTTACTAAAAGCTGCCAACTGTGGGGAAACCCCCTTATCCCACTCATGAGTCCAGAAGTTCGAGGCTGATGAAAGAGCATTTATTTCTGGTTCCCTCTGATAACCATGGGGTGTTTGTATGGTGTTGTGCACAATGGAATATGGTAAAATTTTAAGAGGTCACACAACATTTTCATTTTAGCTAATAAAACACAGGAGAAAGTCTCGAATACAATAGTGCAGCTCATGTTCACTTTAGAATTAAACTAAGAACACATGGTTTGTGTTTGTGCAAAAGTGTTTTTTTAACATAGTCTCTCCTTAGGGCTGCTGACAAGAATTCCACAAAGAAAAGCAAAATCAAAAAATTAAATACTGTGCCTGATTTGATGAGGCAAACCTATCCATGCACTGCCTTACTCAAACAGACCCCACAGACGAGCCACCCAGTAACTGCGCCCCTCCCCACACCTGCCGTTCTTATGAATAAAGGCCACATGTTCTGTTAAACTGTAGGTGGAAGTGGGAAAAAAGAGCCAGACATCTCCAGGGTGCATGGGTGGCACAGCGTCAGCTTTGTGATTTCTCCTGGAAAGCTACCACTATTTCAGTCGATCCTGAAAAGATTGTACAACCAAGACCCCCAGGCCCTTCCCAGCTAACCAATCTCCATCCACTCCTCTCACACTTCCAATCAACCGCTCTCTCCTACCTAACAGCGTTATGAATGGCACCTATCAGAGCCGAGCTAAATCCCCACGATTAGGGGGAATTTGCCGAAGGGCCCATTGTAGAGGAGAAAAATGTCTGCCATAGTGAGGAATGTGGAAAATTCCTGGCAGGACAAGCAGCCTTTTGTTAAGAGCTTTTTTTTTCGAAGAGGGGGGTGTTCTGGAGGGAAAGAAAGGCGCAAATTGGATCTGCTCTGTTTGGGAGCCTCTGCTGTTTGAAGTGAAATCAGTTCCCAGAGTTTCTCAAAGGGGAGAGAGGTCAGGGGCAATGCTATAATTCAGGTTTTAGTTCTGTTCCACACAACTTTCTAGTTTGAGGGTTTCTTGTCTTCAGGGTCTGTCGGAACGCTTCTAATTCTACTATATTCTTGTGTATGATATAGAGATTCACAAATACATACATGACTATGGTGAAGCATGTAGATATGTAGAATGTAGCATTCTGTCTCACATTTACAATTTAATGTATTATTATTTAGTTTATGAAGTTATTCACAGATATTTTGTGGACACATTTTATTTAGGATAAAGTGTATATCTTGGAACTATAGGATGCAGTTGTGGTTTTGTTTTGGTGGTAAAAGCTGAGTGGGAAAATCCATAAATAGTAGTCAGCCCTGTCTGTAGTAAGCAAAATTACACAGGTGGTGTGGATTAGCCTGTGTTGCATAAAGCATAATGTGTGCTAATGGTGGGTGACAAAAATATACACATTAGTTGAATATCCAGTATACGTTCTTAAGTGAAACAGCAGGACGAAGGGAAAATTGGCATATCAATAAGACAAATATTTAGCAAAGGGGTTGCATGTTTCTTTAAATACACCATACATAAGCTTCCTGAAAATGACCATATCGACCCAAGTTCAGAAAAGGAGAGCTGGCATTTAGAATAGTGATAAGTACAATACCCGGTGACTCAGTGAGTGTTTATTTGACATGTTTCATTTTCTAAATTCCTAGTGTAATTTGTCTACATTATTGTAATCTTTTATTGTTTGTCTGATTACACTATATTCCTATAGTGTTATTACTATTAACTATTCCAATTCAGCCTTTATGTGCATTAATCACACTAGTCAGCCATGGCAGCTTGACAGTCCTGATGTAAGTGTGTCTTCATATCCACTGAGGATGAAGTAAGTGCTAGAATGGCTCCACATTTAGGATACATAAATGCAAGACATTTCAGTAAATGTTTGCGAGGTAACATTCAGCATGTGTCCAGTCTCTGTATGAACAGCATCAGTGAAGGAATTCACAACTGTAGCCCTGTGTCGGCCCAGCCTTCCCTCTCAACAGGAAACAGAAGCAGCACTTGTGGGGCCTGAGCCTGATAGAGGCCTTGGCTTGTGTAGAGGCCTCACCATCAATAACACAGGCCACATACCTTTCCCTGCTCTTACAAACACTATTGCCACCCCCATCATCTCTTGCACTTCCTATGTTCCTCTTTCTCATGGCAAAGCAAATGCTGTCAATATAGCTTAATTAGAGGGAGGCTGTCATGTTGTTTGTAGATAATACAATTGCTGGGATTGATATTGAATTACAACAAGAATGGCAGTCATGTGGAGCAGCTTAGCACAAGTGCAGATACGTTTTTATTCGACAATAATTTATTCAGTAGTTTCTGTATAATCGTTTTGACTCCATATTTTGCATCATAAAAACTGGAGCGCTTATTAGAAGTGTTGTTATAAGGGCTCTTTTCTTATGGTTTTTACTTATGGTTATAGCTCTTGTATAATACGGTACTGGAAAGTGGTCAGCTTGTGACAGGGGAATGGATAAACAATGGTGAAAAGATGAACAGTGGAAACTCTTGGCGTGTACTGCAAATCTATATGTACCTTAGACCTGGATATATGTTCAGCAGATTGCAAAAATGTTGGTTTGGAGCCACTGCTGGAATGTGATGGTAGTAGCAGCCGGGACGGGAAGGAATGGATGAGGAAAGCCTGACAGGATGTGTGGAACAAGATGCCTATGGTCTCTGATTCACACTCACAGCTGTCGAAGGGGTGGACAAAAGTGTGTCCAAGCCGCAAAGTAAACAAACATTATACAAAAGGACCCCATAGTACAAGCCCTAGACAGTCTTTTACAGAAATAATGATGCCTGATTAAATAATAACCATATACACTGATAAGTAGTAAGGGTTGATAGTGGATCCAACATTCCAACAGTGCAGTAAAACAGTCAACACAGTTTTAAAATGTTTGTTATTCTAAGGGAATAAGACATCATGATTCAATTATGTAATTTAATTACATTTCTGACTAAATTGAGGGGATATTTTTGATGAATATGAAGCGATTAAAAAATAAGATCACCAGACAAGCAAATGAAAAGTCAAAGATAATAGTTTGATTACGTAAATGGGATGCAAACTCAATTATCGTGATTAAATAGCAAGTGATATATTCATGGGGGTGAACAGAAGCATGTTAACCTGGACTGTTCAGTAGGGTGTATGGTCACCCAAGACTGCCAAAGCACACCGACAGTGATGGGGCATGGATAGGATCAGATTCTTTAGCAGTTGGGATCCTCTTCTTATTCATTTTGAAATCTCGCCTAATTTTTGTCAGCAGTGTAATTAACAATTTGTCATAATGTGTTAGTAATTAATACATCAATGCATCAAATAACAATTGCTTGTTTTGGATACAGACTGCAAATAAATGTAGAAAGAGCATCAACAAAGCTATTGATTCATACTCGAGTTACAGAAAAGCTAAGCCACTAGGGTAACTAAGCCATGAAAGCCCAGTGGTCCCTGTTCAGTATTTTGTCTGAGTGGCTTGCTATAAAAAGGTTTTGATGTTTGACACTGAATTCCCATTGCAATGCCCTCTTCCAATTATAAAAAAGGAAAAAGACAGAAAAAAATATTCATGCTTTGGCAGAGTCTGAGGGTTTTCCAAGCCGCCCCACCACAATTCGAAAATGTTGGATAAATCCCAAACGTAGCGTTCATCTACTCCACCAGTTCCCCTCCTCCCCAATGCCACACTCTCCCTCCCGTTTCCCTAAGCTCCGATTCCGCTCCTCACCACCTGCCAACATTGTTTGTCTCATAGCCAAGAGCAGCACAGCCTTGTGTGAGATGAGAGTACTTCCTCTACGCCCCCCTACACCCACGCCCCAAGCCCCCTGCTCTTTCATTTAGTCATTCCTCTGCCTTTTCCAAAAGGGCATGGTGGCTTACTAGTTTCAGGTTTGCACTGACTAATGTGCCCCCACTTGTACCGAACTGGCGATGACTTAATTTAAGGAAAGCATAAAGTGAGAAGGGTTCACGACTGCAGGTCATGTCATGTTGTTTGGTGTGTGTCAACCACCAACATGCATGCCCACTGTGTCTGGGGGGTTGGGAAACTCAGAGGCAGATATATTTTGGTTTGAAATATGGACTTGGGTTTGAAATTCTTTACATGCAGTTTAGGTAACAAATTGGGAGGGGGGCTGTGTATCTTGATATAGATGAGGAGCTCTTACAGCTCCAGATGGCTTGCCATGCATTCTTGTCCATTTGTCCTGGCAATATGGCTACTGTGGTGTCCCTGACAGAATGACATCTATAATTAATGACAGTGACGCATAAATCTATGGTTTAGCCTACCAACTCAATTATTGGCAGCCAAATCAAAAAGCAAAACCACATCTCAACTGCTGACACAACTTAACCACATCTCAACATCTCAAGTGCAAGGGGTCAAACCCAGGAAGTGAAGAAAAAACTTCCTTCTTCATTGTAGGTCTGCTTGCTTGGTGAAGAACCAAATGCATAAAACTGAATGGACACCAGCCAGCTGGCAGTATGAAAGGAGAACTGCTGTGCACAACTGATTAATGTTAGCTGTTTAAGGACAAAGATTCTTCCCCGATCTGCCATCTGTGGAGCCTGTCCACTTG
Source organism: Parotocinclus haroldoi (assembly GCA_034779995.1). Classification (NCBI taxonomy): domain Eukaryota; kingdom Metazoa; phylum Chordata; class Actinopteri; order Siluriformes; family Loricariidae; genus Parotocinclus; species Parotocinclus haroldoi. The sequence continues at coordinate 9,502 of JAUZST010028334.1, read as the reverse complement.
GCACGGAAGAGGCTGCCCATCTCAGCACCTGTGCAGGATGCATACTAGGAAAAGGAAGAGGGAGAGTGTAAATCAGGGCTTTGGCCTGCTTCAACACAGCTACCTAGCAGCACATAGGGAGGATTGGGGGACTTTCTAAATGTTTGGAAACTGAATTCTAAGAAAAGTATAAAAATATAAGCGCTTTTCACCTTGTACAGTATTGTCAAAACGAGGCAAGTGTACATTAAGTTAAAAAAAGGAAAGTCTTTGTTGCAACGAAAACTTTGTTGCACATTGAAATGAACAATAGAGAAATATATTTGATCAATATCCATGCCCATGCTTCTAAAGGTATTCTTCAGTCATCTCCAGATCTCTTTTTATCCAGGAAAAGAATGTGTCCTATTACAGCTAATAACGTGTTTTTTTATAATTCAGTTATTAATATAAGTCAGTTATTTAAGCGCTGTCAGATGAAACGTCCTTAGATGTAGCACAAAACAATAACACAATAAGTACTATATCTAATTAGTCATGCAGAGAATTGCAGAAAATTAGGAACTGGTACCATATTAGACTGTTAGACCTTTTACACGGCACAATGTATTGAAGTTTTCTATACTATAACTACAGCGTTTTCCATCAGCCACAACGTTTCTGTTTCAAAACTGATGGTAATCCTTCTAATCGGCACTAATTAGGCCTAATAGTACGTCAGAAAAGGACTAGCCACACTCTTTACTGCTAACTGGTTTCACATACAACACCCAAAAACAGTCAAAAACAACACACACAACATATTTCTGATAGCTTGAAACCATTTTCTAAATGGTCAGATTAAAAACAATGTGAATTTTTCCATGCATCTTAGTGCACACTGCTTACAATTTTTTTATTATTTTATTATATGATTAAATAATGTTATTGTATAGAATTATTGAATATTTAGAAATTAAATATGCTCTATTTTTCTGGTAATTGAATATAGAAATAATATTTTGAAATATACACTACTGCGCAAAGGTCATTCGATATTAGTAATGGTATAATGATCATATATAACATATTGTCAATGACGGGATCACAACATTAAAAACTTGGGTTCGTTATACCAAAGTACTCATATTCCAATGATCTTCACTCCAATCTCTGTGAGCTTTAACATGTCTTAGCCTTTTCACACAAATTCCCCTTCTGAAAAAAATGCTTTCTTGGAAGCTAACCTTTCTAATAGATCATTCCTGATTAAGCTTCTTTGGACTGTAGAAAGGTCAACTTGGCATGTGGTAGCCTTATACTGTACAGTACTGTACCATTACTAATAAAAGGGTTTCATGTAAATCTTCACTTTCGTATTACTAATGCTTGACCATATGAATTCATTTGTCATTGTATATTTGAGGTGCTTGGGTGGCGGAGTGGTCTGAACACTGAGCATCAGATCCAGAAGGATCTAGGTTGGAGGAAGGTGAGACTGGTCGAGCCCTGGTGCTGTAGGGACCCCCAATGCAGCCCTGCAAATAGCTGATACATTGTCCAAAGCACGTTTACATCTGTGCTCTGTGATATCTGGGGTCTGTGACCTGGAAGAGTTGGCGACCTGAAAATGTACTGCTCATGCATTTTTTATATTAAGACATACATTTGATATTTTCACTAATATATTTGATATTGGTTTAACAATGTGAATAGTTGATGGTTAAAATGGATAACCTCTATCTACCTCTTCTTTGGATTATGTGCCTGTTATCAAAAGAAACAATGAACTAGGGCCTGTGACTTTTGACTGACAGTTAATTACAAGTAATTACACTAAAGTATTTTTATTAATGATTCAACTATGACTTTTTGTTCACTTTAGGTCACTTGAACAATTTTAAGGATTTTATATACACTGAAATTATATTAGCATTGTCGCTTCACAGCTAGAGACACGGGGCGTTCCAGCCACTGCTTGTGCTGAGTTTGCATGTTCTCCCATATCTCGATGGGTTTGCTGTGATAGTCCTCCTACCTCATGAAGACATACCTAATTCAGCTGGCATCTCTAAAGTATCCCAGCATGTATGATTGTTGCATACGGTAAATTCTCCACAGACAAACAGTGACAGTAGAAAGAATTACACTGAAACCCCAGCAACTTTCACTAAGGCTTATTCATAGTTAATCAACTTTCTGTCCTTCTGTCCTTAAACAAAGTCCATAGAGAATTGGTTTGTCAACTTTGATTGGGATCTTGATTGGCCTGCACAAGACCTTGACCTAAATTCAATTACAGATCACCTTGAAAATTCACTGGCATGCCAAAAGTGGGCCAGTGCTTATTGTCTGATATCAGAAGCGAACCTTGTTCTGTTGAAAGAACAAGGCTAATGTACCAGAAAATGTGGAGGGCAAACTCTATATTAATGCATGGTGCGACTGTATAAAATTTAGAAGTTAGAAGTTTTACAAATGATAATATACATGTTTAAACTCCAGGGTTTAATCTGAGCTGCTGTTACTGTCTGGGTAGAAGTTGATATAATGGTTTTGAACTTGATGCTGTAACACAATAGCCTAGTAAAAAAAAAATATCATATAAGTTAATATTTTACTATGTAAAGCTCAGTGTGCAGAAACCATTGACAATATGTTATTTATGCATGATGATAGACCTGTCAAATTAAATCACTGGCTATGTTGAATTTATTTTATTCCCTTAGTCAATTAAACATATATCAGATTGATTCAAAAGGAGTTGACACTTTACAGATGATCCACTAGTATTTTTATAATTCCAAAGAAACAGACTTGTTAATGGTTTGTAAGCATTTGCAGACACAGGTCCACTAGAAGTTTGTTCTATTATACATTTATATACATTTATACATGTGCATACAGACTGTGCCTGTACACAGAAAAAACAGATAGCTTGCATCAGGTATAGCTGCAAGCATCTCCATGAGATTTTCCATTTCAAAGTTCAATAAGACACACAGTACACACAGTAAAAATCCCCCTGGAATAGATATGGTTAAACACTACTTTCCTTTCCCTACTGGTGGCCAGAGCCACCTTATTCCATTAACCATTTAGGGGGGTTGGGGATAGCTGGTAGTGGTAAAGGGGGGAGGCAAAGAAAAACATTCCAATGGCCCCATGTAGCCAAATAGGATATGCTATAATTAGTTCCAGGAGGGCGAGTAGTAGCTGAAAAGAAAGCTGGCTTGTTTATCCAGGAAAAGAATGGCAAGGCTCTTGACAAGTCCACCCTGTATGTGTGGAGGCAGCCGTGTACCTATGGTGGACGTCTGGCCCATGCCAATTTATCTGTGACAAAATAAGCTGCCAAATAGATCATATCGCTGGCTTTCAAATACACACAAAGTCACCCATACATGATGACAGGCCTGCGAGCACACACACTCCCTTAGTCCATTCATAAAAAAGAGAAGGAAAGAAAACAAATTTGATGCCCTGCCCCTGACCGCACTGGTCAAGTTAATGGGCAATTCCTGGTGTGCGTCACAGAGCAAGGATAAATGAGAGCCATCTACAAAAGCAGGCCTTCGAGAGGACACCCTCATGCTCCGATAGCACGCTGCCTCTCTGACTCATTCTCATTCATAAACTCAGTTGATTGCAGATTCCTCCTTCCACACAGGTCACTCAGTATCACAGGATGCTTTAAATCCTGCCACACAGCACACCTCAGTGTTTATTACACAGAACACAGTATTTAGGTTGACTTTTAATTCATTGTAGACAGTATGAACCCATCATATTTCCTGTTTTGTCTTGTCAACTTGTCATTTTTTTTGTGATGCAGGACATTACAGGAAAAGTTGGGGCGGGGCAGTGTAGGTCTAATAATGATTACGTGTCAACCATGTGATCCTTTTTGATTCTGAGATGAACTTTGCCACAGATTTACACTACTGGGCATTAGTTACATTTACATTTCCAGCATTTAGCAGACGCCCTTATCCAGGGCCACTTACAACTCATACAGTCTTACAATTTGTGGGTCAAGGGTCTTGCTCAAGGACCCAACTGTGGCAACTTGGCAGAGATGGGATTTGAACCCAGTACCTTAACCGCTAGGCTACAAAGAAGTTCAAGTTAAAGTTGGGATTTTATTTTAGCAACTGTTTTTTGCTATTTTGCTAATGTTTTAACCTATTTATAAATATTTTCGGGATATTTTTTAGGTCACTTCAAAGACAACATTGCCTTTATTGGATTCTGTTTATCATTAAGATCAGTAAAAGTTGGCATAGTATGGCATATTTCATGTTTTGTCTGGTCAGCTTTTTTGTAATATACATCCATTCCTGACAAATTAGGCCAGCAACACATTCCAAAAATGTCACAGTAGGGCAATGAAGTTATTTAATCAATTTAGAAAAATAAATAATGATGTAATTTCATACAGGTGATGTCAACAGGTAATTATAATCATGACCTGTGGTGCCTTAGCAGTCAATAGATCAGATTCGGGTCTATGTAAATGATGTGGTACAAAAGCAGCAAAGATGACCAGATGATCTCCAGTTTGTCAACAACTACATGAGAAAATTATAGAATTGTTTAAAAAGAAAGACTGGAAGGAATTTGCTTATTTTTCCCTCTACAGTGCATAATGTCATTAGATGATACATGGAATTGGAAGGAATTTCAGTGTGTAAAAGCTGAGGGTGTAGGCTTAAGCTGAAGGTCTGTGATCTTCAATTCCTCAGATGGCACTGCATCAAAAATGTCATTCAGCAGTATCTGATACAACCACATGGGCAAGGGATCACTTTAATATGGCATTACACTCAATACTGCCACTTAAAACTTTGTTGTTAAAAAAAACCCTCGTGTTAACCAGAAGCGTCACTGCTGACCTCTCTGCGCTTTGAGGCATCTAGGATAGACCATCACACAGTGGAGACAGGTATAGTGGTCGGTATTCCAGCTCTTTATCAGAAAAACATGAGTGCCATGTGCTCCAGACCAAAGACAAAAAAGACCATCCATACTGTTATCAGAAACAAAAGCCAGGGTCCAAAAGTCAACGACAGCGTCACTGCCCTTAGCAAGGGTCATTTACCATTCTGTAATGGTAGCACTAATGCAGAAAAGTGCTTAGACCAACATTTGCGAGACATAATCTTTTCCAGTGCCGTCCGTGTGTTTTTCAGCAAGACAATGCAATACCACATGCTGCTCACATTACAAGGCATTGCTGTGGAACAAGAGAGTACGGATACTGGTCTGGCCTGCCTGCAGTCCTGACTTGTCCCAGTATAGAATGTGTGGAGAATTTTGAAAATGAAAAATGTGACAACATTGACCCCATGCTGTGGCATAGCAAAGACGTGTTTGCAGGAAAGATGGGACAAAATAACACATGAAACACATCGCCCAGTATCCCCTGTGCCAAAAGTGTTGCGAGAAGGAGATGCTTTACTGTCCCAACATTTAAAAAAATGTGTTGCAAGTAATAAGTGAGTCTTTGTATGGATATGTTCCAATCTGCATGACCATAATGCTGTTAAATCTTAATGGCTCTAAAGATGGAGATAACATTTATTCTTGGGGGGTGCAGGTGATGTTTCTCCAAGCATCTACTAGTAATTGTCATGCCATGTTGCTGAGCTTGTAGTCAAACTGGATTGGTGTGAGCAATTTTATATTTATTAGTGACACAACAAATATATGGTTATTTATTATTATAATTCTTTTCAATATTTTAATTATCATTTATGTTGACTGCCAAAATGTCTGCTATTGATAAGTGAGTAAACAAGTAAACAATTCTGTTAACACCATTTGCACAAAAAGACTTAATATATTTTCTGCAATAGAACTTCTACTTCTGAAATCCCTAATCATTTACATTTTACATTTATGCAATTCACAGACACATTTTCCTTAATAGACTTACGTTTAAACTGAACAGTTGGTAAAGCCAAACCTTAAGGCAACTGGGCAACTACCTTGACTTTGGTATAGGATTATGTGTGTGGGTGGACAGAGCATGTGTGTGTCTGTGTGACTAAAAGGTTGTCTATCAGCTTAAAACAGACCTTTATCAGGCCAGTCCAAAATGTCCAGTGGTGGGTGGCAGTGCTCAAACCTCTGCTATCTCACAATTGAATCTGACTCTGTGAAATATATCAAAGGTATGGGAGCAGCAAAAGCCCATATACCAATAACCCACAGAAAAAATCACTGGAGACGCACAGGCTTCCAAAAGCTAAGAAAGGCTAACTTAGACATGGAAAGCAAAGAGGGCTCCGGAATAGCTTGGGAGAACAACTGGCCCAGTCTTGAATGATCCAGTAAGACAGTAAGCCAGTACAAATGCAGTAATTTGCCAGATTAATCATAGTAACATACAGGACCAAATGGTCAAGCCCACGAACGACTGCACAGCTGTTAATGACGGTTGTTTAGGTGTAATAACACACACTGCTCACAAAAATGCCCCCTACATTTTGTGAGTAGTATAATAAATAACATTAAGGCTAAAAGAGATCAAGGTCAAGAGATCTTATGATAGTGTACAAATATTGTGCAATACATTACCACTGTACTGTTTTCAAACTTGCTACAATATTTCTATAACATTCAATAAAAAAAGCATTTCTCTAGTTTGACACAATTGCATCTGAAACCATGCTACCATTATTAAAATATAAAAAACGCCAACCAAAAGCATACAGAGAGGGTTTAAGACAAAAAATTCCCTCATATCTGCTCAGAGTTTTCCTGGTGGTATATTTAACCGCAGCTCTGTTTCCCCAGGCTATCAATCAAAAGTGTCACTTACAAACCAGTGAATACACACACACTTTTTTAAGCAGCCTATGGAATAGCTGAAGCTTAGCTGTGGTCAATGTGAAGTCTAAACATTTTCTTTAACTCATAACACAAACATCTCGTTAAGCACATGCTGACGAGCAAGCAAGCAACAGGGAGGTTGTAGTAGTTTCCCAGGCATAACCTTAAGCCTAGTGGTGGACCAGTGGCTGGTGGCGCTTCCCAGTTGAAAAAAGTCCTTTTAATACATGACTAATCTTAATCTGGACACAGACATGCCCAAAGTATATTTCAAAAGCACGTATTCAAGAGAGCTGCCAATGCAAATCTCATATGAGATTTATTTTTAGGTTATTGCAATTAACAGTGTTATAGTTCTGGAACAAAACAATTTGCACGCAAAAGACATCACTGGGACAGGCGTGAGTGTGCTCTGGATGGGATACCAGTCCATCACTGTTGAAGCCCCAAGGAATGATCATACAACTGGTCAGCTCTCCCTTAGACACAGCCATTGTGTCAGCACATAATGTTTGCCCCTTCAATAAGTCACCACCACGACCCAATCCCAGTCCCCATGTCCCTTTACTCTCTATTATTCTAACAAACAAAAACAGACAAAAGATGAGAAACGTACCCATTTCCTTGGTCTTCCTCTGGGTCTCTTCTCCCCTGTGCTCTCAGCTTTCTGTGAACATTAATGACAGTGAATTAATGCTATTTATCACCATACGTAAAAAAAAAAAAGCTGCTAAACAGCAACCTGTTAGTTTAGAAATTATGCATAGACAGACAAAGAATGGCCACTTTTCAGCTAAATGGCATCCACTGATGTATGTAATGTGTATTTTGTAAAATGTGTAATATGGATTTGGAGTGTACATAGATTGCTCATCATTAGGTACGCTGTGCTAGTACTGGGTTGGACCCTGTTTTGCCTTCGGATATTGAGATTTGATGACTGTAGAAGACATGTGACTACAGTGAACTCACTGTCATGTTCAAGAAACCAGTTTAAGATTTGATTTGAGCTGTGGACATTGTTTCTAGACTGTGGTCAAAACGGGATAGACAAGTTCAGCAACTTGGTAGGTATTAAAATAAAGCTCAACTGGCATCAAGGGTCCCAAAGAATACCATTAAAATGGTACCTCCCATATCAGCCTGAACTGTTAATACAATGAGGGCTGGGTCCATGCTATCATGCTGTTTATGCCAAATTCTGACAAAAGTTGCAACAAAAATTAAGACTCATTAGACCAGACAATGTTTTCCTGTCTACTGTTGTTAAATTTTGGTGAGTCTGTGTAAATTGTAGCCTCAGTTGTAGGTTCTTATCTGTCAGTAGTAGCACCCAGAGTGGTTTTCTGCTGCTGTAGCACATCTGCTTTAAGGTTTGACATGATGTGCATTCAGTGAAGCATACCTTGATGAGACTATTTGAGTTACTGTTGACTTTTTGTCAGCTCAAATCAGTCTGATCATTCTTCTCTGACCTCTGGCATCAACAAGGCATTTCTGCTCAGAGAACTGGAGCTCACGGGATAGCTTTTATAGATGGCTGGGCGTTAACATCCCAGTAGATCAGCAGGTTTTGAAATACTCAAACCATCTATCACCAACAACCATGCCAGGTGAAAAGTTGCTTAAAATTAGGTTAAAAGCTTGGTCTTCAGAAGGTCGCCTTGACCAGGTCTACATATCTAACTGAATTGAGCTGTTACCTGGTGAGTGTTTATGTAAATAAGAGGCTGATTATCAGTGGACTGATAATAAGAATGTAACAGACAGTTGTGGGCTTCGGATCACACCATGACCCAGTCAGAAACAGCTGTGAACTGTTATGGAATGTCTAGGATTTCAGAGATTTCCTCTATCCATTAAAATAATATATGCACACAGTGTAATTCATCTCAACTAACTTTGGCATGTACATTTTATCTAAGCAGTGCAGGCGTTTCAATCGGGGAAAGAATATTTAGCTAGAGTTATTTCACTTATTTATTGAACTATATGAGAGGCAGGCTGAAAAATGTTTGGCTTGCCACATATGCGTTCAGCTATTGACTTTTTAAACGAAATTCAATCTGTATGTACAGTCTTTGTAGCACTTTCTGGAATCCTTGAATCCAATTTCATAATGAAGGTATTCAGAGAAGATGCCCAGCATTAACAAGACATGATTCCTCACAGTAACTGATGTACACAACTGTTGTTCACCTTCACACCCGTTTAATCCAGTACAGGGTCAAGAAAGGCCTGAAATTAAAGCCCAGGGTGCACATACACACACTGACTCACTTACAATGGGGTACTTTGAAGGCATGAGTTGACCTTATGCATGGCTTTGCAAGGTGGGTACCCAAAGGCTTTGCAAGGTGGGTACCCCAAAGCATTGGTAGCACATGCAAACTCAATCTCTTGAGTTGTGAGGTGATTGTCTAACCACTGCATCTCTGCAGGAATACAGGCATTCTGTGGTCTAAACCAAGCATATGCAGCAAAGTAGATATAATTTGTGTGCATAGTTCAAATGGATAGACAAAAGAAGCACACTTATTAGTGCAGTCCATTTAAAGTCAGTATGAATTAGAATTCTAAATTGGCATTGAGTTGTCTGCATATATGTGACTACTCTTGAGATTACCTTGTGTATAGATGTAACCTTGCGTGTGTGTGTGTGTGTGTGTGTGTGTGTGTGTGTGTGTGTGTGTGTGTGTGTGTGTGT
>JAUZST010028323.1:0-29926 GCA_034779995.1 Parotocinclus haroldoi | reverse complement strand
ATTAGTTCCTGGTTCATGTCTTCATTCCACAGGGCATTAGTTCCTGGTTCATGTCTTCATTCCACAGGGCATTAGTTCCTGGTTCATGTCTTCATTCCACAGGGCATTAGTTTCTGGTTCATCTCGCCTTTTCACTGGGCAGTAGTTCTAGTTCATGGCTCCATTCCACTTGGCAGTGGTTCCTTGACTAGCTCCACCCACCTTAGCATTAGTTCCTGGAGCATGCCACCTTTTTACTGGGCATCCACTTCTACACTAACGGTTGACATTTTGGTTAAAACATGGACTGAGAGGAGCTCCCCAGGAGACTTGAGGTTTTGAAGACAGCCTTTTGGGATCAATTTTGTAACTTTTTGTCTTCCACATGCTGCGTTTTTACAACACAAGGTCCACGTCCGTCACTTTGGGACGCATGAATACCTAAAAGAACGGCGGACACTCACGCTTGGATCATTTATTGACAATGGGGTGAGGTGATAGTCAGGCCAGATGGCTCTGAGACATTGATGAGGAGAAGAAACCAGAAGCCGAGCCTCTGTCCCGGATCCAAGAATCAGGATCAGCCAAGACACGTGTGTGTGTGTGTGTGTGTGTGTGTGTGTTTGTTTTGCTGATCCGGCTGAATGTTTAAGCTGGTGGCCCTCTGCTGGCATCTTGATACATTTTCCATGTGAAGATGTCCATGATCACGAGTTGACGGGTTTCATCAAGGACCTGCCGAGGAGCTCTAGCTCTCTCCTGCACATCAATTACCTACATGCGCATGAATCATGGACGAGCCCTTCCTCCTGACAGTCGAATGATGCAGCAGAAGCTTGACAGGCTCACGATCTCAGGTTCTTCTCTGGAGTTGGTCTGAACTTTCTGGAACTTTCTCTCTCTGGAAAATCCCAGATATGACACGGAAACATGCTGCACCAAACCTACTTCACGTGTTACTCAGAGAAAGTGGGAAGCATCAGGAAATGAGTTTGCTGCTGGAACTGGACTGTTGAGTCGCAGAGCTAATACCTATAATACTGCAGGTGGAGTCTTTAGCTCTGAACCTTCGGCACTGGAAACTGATTTTTAAGCACCGGATCTGCTGTTTCTGGTACTAGTAGTTCTCCTAGCATCGGAACTGAAAGCTTTAGTACTGAAAGCAGGTCACCCAGCACCCTGTTACGTTTGATAGTGGAACTAGATTCCTGAAAAGTGGAACTGAAAGCTTTTCTACTGGAAATGTATTATTTGCTTTGGTTCTGCACCTGGCATTCTTGGTACTGGAGCCGGATCTTTTTGAAACAGGACTGATGGTGTTGGCACTTCAGGCTTTGAGGTAACTGAATGCCGGAGGTGAGCTCTAGATTGGAGGCTGACTGCTGGACGTGGTTCTGAAGGTGGGGCAAGTTGGCTGCGTGTGTTACCATGGTTTCCGTGCGTGGCTGGAAAGCGAGTGCGTGACTGATGCGTGGCGACACGGATGAACCCAGGATTCATTGTGTGTGTGTGTAAACACGTATGTGGACTGCTGCGTGTCGCCCTGTGGTGTGCTCGTGTTTGTGTGTGAGGTAGCGGCGGGAGCAGCTTTGATGAGCCCATCCATCAGTGTGTGCCACGAGGACTCCGTCAGGCTTGCACCGGGCGGGTGGGGTGGTGAGGTGTGTGTGTGTGTGTGTGTGTGTGTGTGGTTGGGGGTGGATGGAGTTACGGAGGTGTTGGGGGGTGATGGGGCAAGGGTGGGTACAGTGTCACCCTTAAACAGGATATATGGCCTGTCACGGTGACACAAATTGCAGAGTAAATACATTACAGCACAGAGACTCTGCACCGGCGTTACTCAGGCGTGGTCCTGCATGCACAGTCGCATTAGTAAAGGTTTCACGCAACAACGTTAGGCGTAGTTTCAGGCCGCGCCCAGAAGCAGATCGTCGACCCCCCGTGTGCTGACCATAAATGCCGAAGCCTGGCGCTTCGCCTCACGGCGTCGATAGCGTGATTCAGCACCGCTGCTTCAGCCTCCATGCGGCTAATCCGTTTGATTTAAGACGCAGTCCTTCTTCTTGCTGAATATAGATGTACTCACTCTCTCTCTCTCGCTCTCTCATTCTGTCTCTATCTCCATCTGTCTCTCGCCCAGTGTTTTTCATTATTCATCCCGACCACACACCTCTCCGAATTCACACAGCACACAATCACTCAACACAAACCTAGTTCACCCGAACTGTACATCAACACGCCAGCCAGGCTGACCACGCTGACGCTGACGACCAACACCAACACCAACACCAACACCAGCACCAGCACCAACTCAGCTCACAGTCACAAGGCATGCAGTACCGCAGCGGTTCCCTTTGGTACCAGAAATGTAAACTTTCTTACTGGAACTAAAATTGAAACTCAACTCGGAACTCAAACCTTTGGTACTAGAACCTGGAATTGTTACATTCGGCACCTTAGGCATGGGCATAGGAACTGGAACTATTCGTAAGCGGATCTCTAATTTGGTATTGGAACTGGAGTCAGTGGTACAGGAAACAAATCCACTAGCGCTGTGCCATTTGGTACTGACACCTGATGGTACTGAAACTGGTATGTGTTACCAGAACAGGAATGCTTGCCACTAAACTGGTACCTTTGACTTGTTCCCAGACCTGGGAACTTTGTCACTAGTACCCTTACCCAAGAGTTCCTGGGTGGTCCCAGTTACACCCAGGGGGCTTTTTTAGTTTATTACTATTTTTTTTTAGATTAAATGATGTAGCTTTATATCTATTATAGTTCAAATATATTTAAAATAAACAAAAATATCAAACAATTAATTGAATTAAATTAATAAAATTAGATAATTAAATGTATATATATATATAATTAAAATGACTATTGTATAATACATGTATGAATGTAATAATACATTATAATAATTAAATATAAAAAATAATAAATATTTTATTACTCTTTTTTTATTAAAAAAAACATGCATATAATTCATATCATTAAACAAAAAAAAATCTAATTTTATTGTACTGATTTACTATCAATAAAAACATTACATTATTAACCTATATTAATCACTTCTTTAATCATACTGTACTATGGAACAATAATATCTATTTGTTTATCAGTTCATTATTTTATTTCTTAATTAAAGCACTGTAAGGAGAGACATTTGGACGGCGGTCTAATCCTTTCGCCAATGCGGAGTTTGGTACGTTCGCCCGTTTCCATGTAGGTTTCCAGGCGCTTAGGTAAACTGGTAATGACTACATTGTTCCAGTAAATTCATGCACTGGATTTTTAAAGCAGAGCGGCTTTTTTGCGGCCCGGCTCTGTGGATAAGTGACTGTATTGTCCTGTAAAATGATAAACTCATCACTTCAGAAGCTCGGTGGAATAAAGCACCGCTTCTTTCGTCTCATTTTGTTGAAGTGGGATCAGGAGAGGCATGAGGCGGATGCTCTGGTAATAAGCAGCTCTTCTGCGGCTCATGGGAGGAAGGAGACGCGCTCGCTCATGATATGAATCTCATTTCTTTTCTCTGCTTTGCATGAGAGGCCCGAGTTTCGGCACCGGCTCCGGGGCGTTCATGAAGCTCCACTGCAGAACCCTTCAGAGTAAATGCTCCATATCTGCATGCTCGAGCGGCGCCGGAACAGCCCGAGCCACAACAGGCCATTAAAGGAAGCTGACCATGAAAAGAGATTAAACTGCGGGAGACAGAGAGTGAGAACCCTCCATAAACCTGGACTTTTTGGATCTTCAGAGGAAGGCAATGGCTTTGCTGATGTACCGGTTTGTGCAGCGACAACAGAGTAACCGGGGGGCGGAGCTTATTCCAATTAGGGCTTGGGTTATTCTAATGAGCAGGCTTGTGACGTATGAAACAGAACCAAATCTGTTGTTGAATCTGTTCAGCTCTAGATGGGTCACAAAGATATGACTGGGGTCTGACTTCACAGTCGGTTGGTTCTCCAAAAACCCAAATGAATGTGCACAAGCCGTACAACAAGCTTCTGTACAAATGACCCCCAATATATACCACCTCAATCAGCCATTCAATAGCAAACAGTAACAAGGCATTCGAATCATTTCTGAAAAATGACCGTCCGGTTCCTGTGAGCGTTGCTGCGTCTGGTCGTTTTCATTTTCCAGTTTCCATGCAGGAGAAGCTGTCAGATCTTTGCTCTGGGAGCGAGAATGTGGGAGAGGGAGAGAGGCCAAAGGTCTTTCCATTTTATGTGAACAGAGAATGAAATGCAGGCTTAGTGGAGTGTGATGGAACGGCTCATTACGGACGCGAAGCCGCCGCCGCGGGAAGAAAGAAAAACCGCCCGTGACACACAAAAAGAAAGAGATAATTTAGAAATGAATTTGACTTCCTGTCCTCGCGCACAATGGAGCACTTTGAGGATGAATGATTAGTGTTACGACAAAAAAAGAAAAGAGAAGAGAGAAGGAGAACTGATTTTCGCATTTGGAACCTTTCATGAAAAGGATGGATCCGGCTGGGCGTCTCTGAAAGGGGTTCTTGAGTTTATCTGCTTTACTTTCACACTGTCTGTCACCAAGCAAGAGGAACGAACCAAATGCTCAACAGCAGGAGGTATCAGAGCTGCACATCTAAAGCGAATACAAGGCTGCTCACGGTCCCGGAACTTTAAGTACTGGTTCAGTGCCAAAAGGACCACAAAATAACAGTTCCTGTAACAAACGTTCAGTTGTCTAAAGGTGCCCAGCTCAGATAACAAACCATTCACTTCCAGTCTACTGGTCAAGTTCCAAGTAGAGAAAGTACAGTTCTTGTACCAAATGTTTCAGTTCCGGTACTAACAGTACTGATTTCAGGACCCTCTATTAATTAAGTACACTAGTGCAAGCTTTAGCACTAAAGCTAGTAGCTTCAGCAGTACAAGTTTACACAGTTCTTATAGTTTTAGTAGCAAAAAAACCCGAAAGAAAACAGGTCAAACAGGCTCTAAAGTATTCTTCTAGTATCTTAGGGTCGTATCACCTCAAAGGTCAATATCAAAAGTTACAGTAGCAAAGGATCCTGTGAGGTTACATTTTCCAATACAAACGGTACCAACTGCAAGGTTACAGTTCCTGTACCAGACATTCCACCACTTCCAGTACCATGCATTAGAGGTACATATTCCATTACCTAAGATAGCAACTACAGTACCAAGTGGAGCAGTAATACAGGTACAGTTTCATTAACATGTGCCAAAAATGTTGATTCCAAGACCACTGGCATAGTTTCAGCATTAAAGGGTTCAGTTCCAGGACCAAAGGTAACAGTTTTGGTACCAACAAGATCAAATACCTGATCTACTTTATTTTACTTGAATGCATGAGGTTCTGGAATCTTCTAGGAGGTGACAGGATTATTATGTTATGGCATGGTTATGACGCAGTGCTGGAGTTCCTTTAGAACATTCCAGGGTTTAGAGGAAAGAAGTCGGCGCCCGGCTTTAACCCATGTGAGCGTGGAGTTCACACAGCACTGAAAACTATCTGGGTAAGGATTACAGAGGGGTGAGGGAGGGGTAAGATGAGACCACGGAGAAAAGCAGAGAGCCCGAGGAGACGATGATCTCCAATTACCTCAACTCTCCATCCAATTTACTGAAGACAGGAAGGAGGACAGTGGTGAGATGGACAGGAAGCTGAACTGCTTTACTGCACAGAGAGGCTGAAAGTTTTCACGAGGGCCATTCCAGTGGGACCAGGTCCATGCTTATGGGGTTCAGTGGATGGACGTCTGGACCAAGAGGGAACAAGCTCTTAATTAGAGGATGGAGCATCAGAGTACGAGGCTTTTTATTGGATGGGAGGTAACCTCAGGACACCAGAGGGTTACTGAGGAAAGATATGAAGACTACAGATCTGTAATGAGAGCAGAGACCGAGCGAGAAACCAAGATACTGGCAGTGTGGTGGCTTTGCTGTTAAGACTACTAGACTTTGGACCATAAGGTCCAGGGTTCAAAACCTCTGTATAAGAGCATCTGCTAAAGATACAGCAAATATATAAAGAACAGCATAAAAAGTTTTGGCATCCCATCCTAAAACAATGTTTTATATAAAAAATGACGAACTTCATTCAAGCTGTATAACATTATATTAACCATTATTAAGCTGCAATAATTCATAACTAATGTGAAATTACAATACATTAAAGTTTACCATTTAGTTTTAAGAAAACCCTGAACAGATAAAATAAAGAAAGAAATAAACCAAAATATTCTTCAAATTATATTAAACAAATATATTTTAGGATATACTTTATATATGGTCTATGGAAATCTGTACCAGAAACTAACAAACACCAACAAACACTGATTTGAAATTGAGAGAACTGAAAATATTCAGAAATAATTATATTATTATTATATATAATTAAATAATAATAAAACACTGCTGTAATTTACTGCACTACTAACATACTACATAAGCATGTCTTATAATAATTTTAATATGATTATATATCACGTTTTAAGGTAGTTTATAAAATGCAGCAATTATAATGCTTTGATTCATTATTACATTTAGACAGTTTTAGACAGTTTTGTGACAGGGGAATATTATACTGTTATAACACTTTAAAATATATATAACTTTATATCTATATCTTTTAATCGTAGTCTTATTATTACAACATTAATACAGTCCTTTATGACAGTGCATTATTTTAAAATATTTGAATACAGCATTATTTAAAAGTGAATTATGCATCCATAAATTAGTGAGGTTTGTTATTTAATATTAAAATATTTTAATTAAATATATTATAGTGTATTTATGTTTTAATTTTATTTTATATGCCTGACCCAGACATTCTGCGGATTTAACTGTGTGTGTGTGTGTGTGTGTGTGTGTGTGTGTGTGTGTGTGTGTGTGTGTGTGTGTGTGTGTGTGTGTGTGTGTGTTCTTTGATGCACCTGAAAGTTGAAACTATTTTTCAGAGTCCAAAACGCCGTCGGCTTCCTAAATTTGCTCTGGGGCGGATTCCAGGCACACCTGAAAATAATTTGAGAAGCAAAAGCGTTAGTCTTTAAAAATAAAAGCTATGGTTCTACAGGTGATGATGAAGCTGTGAACAGGACAAGCTGTCGAGTGCTGAGTACTGAATGCTGATCGGTTGCTCTGGGCTTGACACTCGTCACTCAGCGCTGCAGGTGTGCCGTTAATCAGGAGCGGCGTTCCTCTGGATCTTAGCTTGGACAGAAGGTACAGGTCCTGAGGGACGTCCCTGTCAGCATCCATCTTCTAAATGAGAAGCTCCTCTATTCCATCATGAAGCTCTGCCTCCATTGCCAGGCCTGCAACAAACAAAGAATAAATGAATAATAGAAAGCAAAAATAAACCAACAGCTCTAATTTATTTACGGGCCACATTAACACTTGGTTATAACTGCTAAAGGGCTAAAAATAATACAGAGCAACATTAGCGCCACGTCCAAAGGGTGATGTTATCTAGAAGCAAAGCAGGAAGGTAAACACCAACATGATCTTGCTCTCTTTCCTTTCTCTCCCTCTCTGGTTCGATATGGTCGGTGGTTTTAAGCAGGACTAACAGGAAGCCTGATTTACAGCTTTTCCACTGGGCTCTTTATCGATCCCTTCATGTATTACAATATATTTCCAGTACAAACAATGATACACGCTGCTAATTAAGCTCAGAGTGGCTGCATACTAACCATACACATACACACTCCTCTATCGATCTGAACCGGCTTCCTTCTCATAATAGGGCACAAAAACAGCTCAATGAGTTTCACCCTCGCCGGGGTCCGACCGAACACGACAGCCTTGCTTATTTCTAATCCATTACATGGATCTTTTAAAACAAATCGTGGTTTAAAAATGAATCGTGCCCCGAGGATTGATTTTTTTTAAAAACACGTGACCGCGTAGGATACGTCCCGAGGTAACGCGAGCCTAAAAGCACCGAGTCCTCCTGCGTGCTGAAGAACAAAGAACATAGTACTGGGAAACAAACCCAAGGGACTCAGCACCTAAAAGGGAGCCATACACTCTACATGCAGACCGAACGGCCCCGCCTTTTCCAGTGCCGCGCCCGTACAAAGACAGGTCAGAATGTTGGACATGACCTGGGATCTGACTGGAGTAAGGTAAGACTTATTAATGGAAGTGTTCTTAGGTAAGACATTAGAAGATCAGACCTGGGTTAAGCTGGGCTATAAGGTAGCATGACCTGAGGTAAGACATAAGTCCTGAGGTAAGACATGTCCAGAGGTAAGACTAGAGACCTGAGGATATATGTGTAATGAGGTAAAACCTGACATGTCCTGAGGTAAGAAACGTTCTGAGACGATACCTATCCTCGAGTAAGACATGACCTGAGGCGAAACACATCTTTAGCCCAGAGGTTGAGGATCATATGACAGGAGGCTGAAGGTTCTGGCTGTTCAGTGCTGTGTTGTTACGGCAGATCAGTTTAAGATCTTGTTTTATTATCTCTGATTGATCCACTGATGGAGTAGAAGGCTGAAGGTTCTCCAGCAGAGCCTCTGATATCTGATTACTATTGAAGGTGCGGTGTGTTGGGGAGGAGGTACCGCGGTGATCAGTCAATACCGTCTAAAGAGAAGCACAGCAGGAAGGGAGGAAGGAACACGTACAAAAGAGTAAAACCAGAGGAATTGGACAAAGTGCGGAGTCGCGTTACATAGATTAGATTCCCGAACCAAATAATGGAGCGTAAAGAGGTATTTAGAGGTTCTTAGAACTGATCGAAATGCTTTAAAAACGGAGCCACTTTTCTAAATCTAGCTGTTTGAGCCCAAACCTTTGAGAGGACGCCTCCTGAATAAAACAATCAAAACTCAAAAGCTTTGTGCGGATTACACTAAGATAATTCGCGTTAGCCGCGAGCGTTCGGGCTCTAATTCCCTCTGGGCGCTTCGTTGTGGCTAATTAGATGAAGGCTTGACGTGGGCTGGGTTTGGAGGAGCGACAGTTAAGTCCGTGAGCGAAGACGAACAAGAACGAAGGTTGAGTGAAGAGCTTTTCCTGGATTTCTGAAGAGCTCCTGCAGTCTCACTCGCTCACATTGCTGCCATTTATGTAATCCTGCCGCGCACAAACACACGCACACGCACTCACACACATGCACACACACACACACACGCACTCACACACATGCATCGTTTAGCTGCCAACATCAAGTGGCAAAAAAATGTCGACAGTCTAAAAGCTCAGGGTTTATTTTATTGATCAGATTTATTAACAGTGATAAATATACTCTGACCGGCCACAACGTTAAACCCGTCCAGTCCATAACGGTTTTTAGATCAGTGTTTACGTTCAGCTTAAGTACAAATGGACCCAGAACAAGCCAGTTTAAGAGAAGCTCCCTGGTTAAGGTGGCTGAGGTATTTATTCCTGAACATCCACTATGAGAACAGACTACGCGCTTCCTGTCCAAGATGAGAAAGTTTACACCACTATTTATGCAATTTCCACATGATCTCTTGTCATCACACATCCCCCACCATGCTTAACAATTGGGAGTGTGTTAAAAACCTTTTAGCTAAACTTCTCACCCCTTATTTTCATTTGAACATGTTGAACATTGTTTTCCACATGACTTTTGGATTGCTGCGTTGACTTTGCTATGAGGAGAAACACAAGTGTGAGAGGTATAGAGAGCTATATAAAGTGTGTGTGTGTGTGTGTGTGTGTGTGTGGCCAGGGGCCCTGTCACCGCTGATGGATGGCTCTCAGGTATTTCGGGATCAGAGATGATTGGAAGATTGAGTTCAGGTGCGAGGCGACAGAGCGTTAAATGAGTTAGTGTGTTTTGTAGACACGGGAAAGACGCACTCCCATATGAAAGTGTGTGTGAACGGCGCGTGACGACTTGAGCGCAATTATCAGTTTCACACACCCCGTGGTTTTTGTACGAGCATTATTTAGTGACAGCGAATAAAAATCTCTCTCTCTGTCCCTCCCCACGACCCAAATGTTACTTTTCCAAAAGCTGAAGAACCGCCGATTTCAGAATTGTGAGAGACTTCTTATGACGCTGCTATAAAACTTCAGGGTCGAAACTTTTTTTGTTAAAAGGAATAGAGAACAGAAATTCTTTTTGAGACGTTTCGGCTTTTGTGAACCATAGGCGGTTCCGGGGAACGCTGTGGGGGCCCTGGGTTGGACAAATAAATTATTAAAACAAAACTTAAATTAAATATTCAGTGCTACTATGTAAGAAGCTGGAAGTAACAGCAATAATATGGGGAGAAGTTACAGTATAAAGACACTGATAAAAAAAAAAACCTTTTTGACCATGTACAGCCAGAATAGTTTTTTTAAAAATAATGGTAATTATCTGGCTACAAGAGTGCAAGTTGAGCTCTGGGATATATTTAGTGGTAAGTGTGCGGTCTGTTATTGTAATCGATGTGTTGGATGTTCAGGAATAAACAAGCTGAAAAATAATATAAATAAGTGACAAATCGTTATGGGCTGGACAACTGAGTTGGATTTCGCAGCGCTTTTCACAACAGAGCACTTTCTCAATGTGGCTTTAAAAAATATCTAGGCCCCAACTGAGCAAACCTAGGGTGACCGTGGAGAGGAGAATCCATATTAGAGGAGCACGAGTCCAAAAAGAGGACGAAACTCGAAAGTTCCGAAAATGTATAATAAAAAATGTCTCGCCCTAGAGTGGTCGCTTTCTTACGGTGTGTCAGAAATGCGAGATGTGATCTGGACATTTCTTACGTCTCTCACGTGGCCTGTCGTGGCGCTCTTCACTAGATACGAGGGGTACGTGTTTATCGTATGGAGAGGAAACGCAGCTAAACGAACAGGAAGCCGTGCTGTTTGGAGGCAGCGCGTGGGCGAGAGACCGTGAGAGCGAGGGGGATGGGGGTGGGGGGTGTTGGGTGGGGGGGGGGTGGGATGGAGGTTGCCATGGGAACGGTGGATCAACAGCGGCCGTAGCCCAAGGGCAAGATTTCGTCTCAGAGAGAATGAGTCGAACAAAACTCCCCTGTTTCTCCACACACACTCTCGATTCAAAGGCATCTTTTTAAAAGTGCTCTTTAGGGACCCAAACAGAATCTTACAGAAGAAAATAATGCACTCTAGTTGCATCAGATCTAGTCAGATGCTCCTCACCTACCATCTTACACGGGCTTACGCAAAGGTTTAGGCGCTTGTTTGTTCAGCCTTGTTCTATTTTTGCATTTTCAGAAAACCCTAGAATTTTCCCGAGACGTCCAGTGTAGCTTACGTTGTGTAGCCTGCCCTTTTTTTTCGCTCTCTTATAAGCAGTACGATGTCTCCATTCAAGCCTTCAGTCTGTTTCTATCTGATCATTATCGCTATCAAAGCGTGATGCGCTGAAGGTGCTGATATTATGAGATTGAACCCTGGAGGAATGAGAGATTAATCTGGTTCATTAATCTTCTACACTGAGCATTGGATAATAACTTCTAATCCTGCAGTACTGCTGATACCAGTTAGGTGGCATTGTATCGTCTCGTGACTCATTCTACTGTATTTGGAGCAGTGGTCAAGATGCCAGAAATGACATCTGCTGACTTGTGTTCACCTTTATCTTTATCTTTGGCCGTGTTACCTGGTGCAGCACATAAAATCAGGTCAAAAATACAGTACATCGTCTTTCATCTGTGCATACTGTTTTTATATAATACACACCTGAACCGTCACCTAAATACTCATACATACCTGAACCGTCACCTAAATACTCATACATACCTGAACCGTCACCTAAATACTCATACACACCTGAACCGTCACCTAAATACTCATACATACCTGAACCGTCACCTAAATACTCATACACACCTGAACCGTCACCTGAATACTCATACACACCTGAACCGTCACCTAAATACTCATACACACCTGAACACTCACCTGAAGCCAACTGAGCACACCTAAACCCTCAAACACATCTGAACCTTTCGAACCTTCAGCTGAACGTTCCTACACACCTGAACCTTTACCCGAACTCTCTCTTGATCCCTTATAAACACACAATAAACCCTAAACACTTATAAACCCTAAATTCAGGAACGCTTATAAACACACTTCTCACCCTAAACCTTATAAACACACAACCCATCACCCTTTCAAACACACAACACCTCACCCTTACAAACACACAACCCATCACCCTTACAAACACACAACCCCTCACCTGAACCTCATGCCTCCCTAACACTGCTTCCTCCATCGGTTATCTCGGTGCATTAATATTGATGGATGTTTGGGCTCGGGTTTCTCTCACTTCCCTCAAACACAATCTTCTCCTCCATTAGGTCAGGAGCGGACGTCCAAACCCATGAAGTCTGCATGAGAGCACACAGAGAAGGAGGAGGAACATTTTTGACTGGACTGTAATGAAACACGAGACCTCTGTGAATCCTTCCAGTAATTTAATCCATTATACATATGTAACGATAATGTCTTAGAAAAAAATGAAGTATATAGGAGCCTCTGTGTATCAGCCTGTGTCAGTGCTGCAGGTCATAACACATGACACAAGCGTTATAGATACATATATAAAAGCATATACGAAAGCTGTAAAAATACAAAATACTTACTGTATGTCATCACTTACCTGAGAGAAAGAGAGTACTTGAAATGTGAATGGAAGTAAATATCAACAGAATACAGATCACATATAACGTCTTATGGGTCATTACAAGTGTACCTAATATGCTAAGAACTTAAGGTTATATACTAGCATTATTATATACTATCATTATATCATTTATGGTTTAGAAACGGCTATACATGTAAGAAACACTAATTGGAACTTCGTCAACATTCAGCAATTTAAATCAATCAATATATAATGGTATAATTCACAGTTCATGTTGATGTTTTGTATTCCTTTAGTTTTACTATCTTAGATTTTTCCCACAATGCCTATGAGTAATTAAAATACAGTAAAGTTGCAGATAGAGATTTGACTTGCGTTGTACGAAGCCAACAACGCAGACCCATGTAGGCGTAGGACAGTTTTATAAAGCCTGTGGAGCTTATGTAGGTGTGACAAAGTACTACTTAAGTGAACTGATTGCAACTTACCTCAGAAAACCTGTTTATCACTGAAAACCTATTAATATTGGGGAAAAAAAACACAGATCTCTGAAGGCTTATGACAAATTAATGAACGTCCTGATTATTGATTAGATTGTATTTTGTATATTTTATGTTTGATTTGTGTTTTATGGTGTGATTGGGAATTGTCATGTTTAAATGTTGAAACCGATGTCTTAGGCTGCTGGTTTGGCCAGGCTTCCCTTGAAAAAGAGATCATTGGGTCTCACCGGGACCGACCTGGTTAAATAAAGGTTAAACAATAAAAAAAAAAGTGTTACACAACAGAATTACCTCCCAACGTAATATGGTTTCATGAGGGTCATCTTTGGGTGATGCGTTACCTACCGGCGTTATATTCCTCACACCACCTGTGAAGGATGAAAAATAAAAGACATGACGTGAAACAAGCTCACGAATGGCTTTCAAAGAAAGGGCTTTAAGAACACAACACGCCCCAATCCTGTCTGTTCACTCATTTTATTACAAACATCTCAAGGAGGACTTATTACAAGTGGTATATTCTCAACATGCGGATAAACAGAATGAAACGTAACACGTGGGAACCAAACGTACGCGGGAGGGCGGGGCTCGGGACGGCCCAGCCCGCTCACCAGAAATGCGATAAAAAATAGATCGGGATGGAGCCGTCAGAGTGGGAGTCAGTGTAACGACGAAGGGTGCAGGCCTAGAGTGTCCACATTCACACCGACTCGACTCGACTCGACTCGAACGACCAAGGCGGAAAAAAAAGATGTGCACGTCTCAATAAACACTTTTTACGAGTTTTAAATGCCGTCACGATACGTTTTTTTTTTTTGTTGCGAGGTTTAAAAAGCTTCACTTGCATGTACATAAAACTGTACAAAAAACATCAGGGCATCACAAGCATTTGTTCCTATATAAATATAACCAACGATTAAGGATAACATCTTTTTTTATTTTACTCTCCTGCAAAATACACTCTCAAGGCAGCTTTAGATTCTTTAGATCCGGGTGAATGAGTGACAATGGGGTGGGGTGGGGGGAGGGGGGGGGGAATAGGGGTGTTGGGTGGAAGGAGGCAGAGCACGATGAGATAACGCTGCAAATGAAAAAGATCAAACGTTTTTCTCGACCACCACTAACATCTGGCGCAGCACAGCATACGATTTCTACCGATTTATCTTTGGAATTCATGCTAAACCGTTTGCCTGCACACACATGGGGAGGGGAGGGAAGGGGAGGCTGGGGAGGGGGGGGGTCTATGTACAAAAACAACTTCTAGGAACGCTAGCCGAAATACCGAATACGGAACCACGGAGTGCGCGTTGTGAAAATCGAAACGGAATTATAAAAAGCTTTTCACGATCCTGTCCTCAGCTACAGACACCAAACAGCAAGAGAGCACACGGCTAAAAACATCAGCTCTAAAGAAACGACGACGAGTCAAAGCTTCCGTTAGCTTCGCCTCCGAAATTTAGTGCCGTACGCATTTGAAGCGATACGTAAACGAGTCGGAACCAAGTCGACGTGTCAGGTTGAGACTAAAAGTTCCCCTGAAATGTAAAAATTCAGCTTAGATCTCCGTTCTGTTCAAAGTGATGGATATCGGGGGCGACTGGACGGCACAGATGAAGTTTGGTAACGGTCACGTTACTACACTAGTACGGTTTACACTTTCGGCTACTCATAAACTTGAACAAACTTGACTTTGAGAGATCTAACTGCAGGTACAGTGTAATGTTAACTGTTAGCAGGCCGTTAGCAGGCCGTTAGCAGGAGGACTCTCCTGGAGAATCAGAACCAAGACGGTGAACCCTTGCAATTTCAACCTGAGCTCACTAGAGAAGGGTACAGACCAGCGTGACCTTGGACTGTAGGTCATTTGTGAGGGTTGAGTTGTGTTTCTCTCAGTGCCGGGTTCAGTCGTCGCTTCGCAGTTCCGCCCTTGGTTCATGGGTTCTTGCAAACAAACCGATCCTGGTCCCAGTCGTGACATGGGTGGGAAGCCAGATATTAAAATTGATCAGTTACAGAACGTTTGTTAAATAAAAGATAAGGTTAACAAGGTGCCACATAAACTCATTAATGAGCTGTTTACATACACACGCATATATATTATATATTATATGTGTGTGTATATATATATATAAATAACAATTTATTATATATATATACTTAACATATGAGTGCACTGTGGGGGAAGCCCTGGTCGGTGTTGTGTGACACAATCCTATGAAAGGCTAAGTCTTAGGCCTCAAGCAGGGCTAAAACACATCACAGATTGGACCGAAAATGCAAAGGTGCAGAATCTGGGTGTTACGGTAACTCCAGAGCTTCAGGTGAAACGAAGCAGCACAAAGATGAAACATCAGGATTTAACAGTGCCAGGAATTGGAAGTGCAGGAATGGGCAGCATCTGGACACAAGAAGAATTGAAACACCTTGAAGGCGTAACAGCATCAGGAACTGATACCACATGGTGCCAGGAACCAAGACTGCAAGACTTGACATCTGCAACATCTGGACTTGATAGCGCCGGAACGGTATAACCAAGTACGGTAAAAAAACAAACACGGATTTAACAAGCCGTAACTCGACTAACAGACCTCACCTTGCCAGCGGTGGGATACGAATCAGAATGGCTTGGTTTCAGGTGGTTGCATGCTCTGTACTGTTTCCACATCTTCGTGTACGGTTTCTGCCCCCCAGAAGCTCCTGAAGCTGGGATCCCATCGCATTGCAGTTGGGTTCGAGAAGGCATGAGGGCTTGCGTTTGTATTCCATCGGATAAATCGTAAATATTTGTAGGAGGGTTTACAAGCAAGCTGCTACCTTCAGGAGTAATTTAAGTGCTAAAGATGCACAGGCTTGGACTGTGCCACTCTCGGTTTACAATCTGGGGGTGAGGTCCTGCTTCACTTCAGCAACATTTGGAAGCGGGTCCAGCTCATGGCGACGGAGTGCCAGTGGAATATCTTCCCCTAATCCTGATTATCACAGCTTAGTAATGTGCTTTTCCCGCCTCTAGGTGGCATCACCCCTCACTTTCAGTGACAGTCACATCACACACGGGAGGCGCCAATGAGGTAGGAGCCATGACCGACGATCCGATCCCAGTCTCCTGCATGCCTGCTGCGTACTACGTGGACCGTTGACTCATACTCCGAGTGTAGTAGCCTCATCGCTACTAAACCTAACGCGGGGTGATGAGCTCATCCTGACTGAAGCAGATGCAGAAGCGGTGCGACTGAGGCGAACTGGATTATCGTGTAAATTCCTGACTGTAACACATGCACAGCAACATGCTCGCGAGGTCGGGTGCGATTATCAATCATCCATACGATTGTTAAATACAACAAATACGTTAAGGCATCGACAAAACCGGTAAGGCTTTACGCCCGGGCGGCGGCACGAGGCTCTGGGACGCCTGCGCATGCGCTTCGTACAGCCGACGTCTCTACACCCGAAATATCTTTGGAATGTGGACGAACCTGCAGCCTCCACACAGGGCAGCGGGACGATGGCAGTGGGCATTACATTGATCGCTGAACATTTTAGACTTCACTTTATTCACATTAGCATTATCATCATTATTGTTGTCATTTTAAGAGGCAGCTTGAAGGTATTAATAGCAATTCCTGAGGTCATGGGTTCGAACCTTTGCAATCGCAGCCTGAAGTTTGCCCAACTAATTCTGTTGCGCCGACCCATGTTCCATGTGGTTCCAGGACCCAAACCCATGTCCTCACTACGCTGGGACCAATGCAATGCCCCGTAATGCCGTGACAGCATGAACATTGGGTCACTAGAACCCATATATTCACGGGTATTTTTTTTTTTTTAAACCTGGAATTAAAGTTGACGTACGTCGGCTGTACGACGGGTTTACGAAGGCGTTACGCAGCCTCATGAGCACCCCTCGGGAGTAAAGGCCTACCGAACAATGTCAGGTTCCTCAGACCTAACCAGAAGAAGGTGAGTAGCAAAGGATTTGAAACACTTGTGCAGGCTCTGTCAGAGTCCATTAGAGTCATGCGCCCAGGCTCGGACGCGTGAGCATCGTAAGACTGTCGTAAGCACGTCGTAACACGTCATAGCCTGTCAGATTTAATAACGGGACACAGCTACTGTTCCAGACGTAATCGACCGTCATGTCACGATGGTACATGAAACAGATACGGGGGTGTGATGCTTTTGGTAAGAAACATTAAGCTGTTTCGGCGTGTTTACGACGAGGTTACGTATGCCGGGTGGAGTTAAGGGTTCACAGTGCCAAACGACAAACGTTTGGATGCCACACACACGCGCACACGCACACGCACACGCACACACAGATAGGACATGCTCACACACAGGCTAAGCTAGTGTGCTGGCGCTGCCTCACAAGTCTGTAAGGACATGCCAGCGTACTCCAGATGCGTATCTCCAGCCCTGCGCTCTCTCAGACGACCGCAGCATCGCCTGCCATCTGTTCGGAATGTAGCGTTGTTTAATCCATATATACACACCGTAGAAACCTTATTTACACGGCTGTACAGGTACTAAAGCCGCCGGGACGCGGCCCGATCCAGGAGGAGGCCGAACCGAGCGCGAGGAACTCCGGGCTTTTCATGGCACTACAGCACGGGTCAGACGGTCCGAAAAAGGTCCAGTAAACATTCCACAGGCTAGCGAAGCTAAAGTCACTCAGAGTCGGTGAAAAGAAAGACGAGCGCTAATAAATAAGAGTAGCGAATAAATAAATAGAATTATAAATAAAACGTACGACTTCTACCACGAGTCCACTAACTGCCCAGATTGGAACGGTTATTCGTCATCCAGCCGGTGTTTCCACGCGTTCCCTCGTCTTGCGCCGAGACTCCCGTTACGCTCCGGCGGCGGCGCTCACAGGTAGATCTCCCGTTTCGGGGCGTGGTTAGAGTTGGGGCTGGTGGGTGGAAACTCAGACGTGACGCTCAGTGGGACCTCCTCCATGGGGACGCGGTCGTTGGGGGCGTGGTCGTTGTGGACGTAGGCACTGCGGGAGGGCGGGAGGCGGGGCCGGGTCTCGCCGTTCGCCAGTCGTCCCAGGGTCCCTCTCTCCTGGTAAGGCACGAAGGTGGAGAGTTTGGGCAGGGTGCGGGTCTTGCGGCCGGGCGAAGGCTGACCGGGCATCCAGCAGGCGTCCGAGTGGCCCAGCTCGCTGCACTCTGGGCTACAGGTCCCAGTCATAGCCACGTCAGGCAGAGAGCGAACATCTAGGGAGGGAAAGAGAAAAAGCAGAGATTTCGTTCATGGGTTACACGTTGCAAAAGCACACAGTAGGTCAGCTGGCGCCTCTAAAGTGTGGCGCTGTGCGACACTTTCTGATACACAGGCTGGGAAGGGTGTCTGAACTCATCTGGCTAAACGTGCCTGAATCAGAGACTGAGCGCCATCCGAAGCCACACAATCACACCGGTACTGAATGGTTGCTATGAGCTGCGGTGCCGTTGCTAAGCGAAGTGGCGCGGTTACCATGGGAGGTGGTGTTGCTGCGACGTGGCACTGATTAGCAGCCGAGAGAGAGAATGTGTGATTGATTTACACTGAGAATGAAGGGTGAAGGAACAAACACAAATTTATACTGTAACACACACACACACACACACAGGTTACATATACAACGCACACATCTATACATACTGTAATACACTAACACAGACATACAAAGGTTGTATATACATAACACACATTTATACACAACTATAACACACACTGAAATGTGACATATACGACACACACGTCTATACATACTGTAATATACACAAGTACAAGGACATGTACACACATGAGATTACAAGCACAACACATACTGTAAGAGCTCACAAATACACACACCAAACATACGCTGTAGTACACATCCCACATTCATATACATTGAAATACTGTACACTAACACACACACAAAGACTACATATACACATGTATCCACAACGTAGTACTCTAACAAACACAACCACATAGCGCACTCTAACATACACACTCCAACACAAATACACAGAACAGCCAAACCACCTGCTTAGTGTTGTGTAAATGCCACTTATTCAGGATGAATATAGGTTACAGGAGCAGTTATGTACATACACACAGACATAAAAGCTACACTTTACTACACACACACACACACACACACATTGGAAGTCACACCCTCATTAAGCTGTAGACACGCCCCCTCGCCCACAGACTGGCCTACAAATGGAGCTGAAGTGGCCTGGGGGCGGGCTGGATGTTGGTGGTTCTGAGTGACAGGCCTGAAATTAGTGCATCCTGATTGCTAACCGTTTTACTTTCCTAATTAATTAAACACAGCCGAGAGCCAGTGACCTCATTCTAACGACTGTGTGTGTACTGCATCTACCACCGCGTGTATCCTCCAACACTTACACTGTACTCCAGCGCGCGCACGCACACACACACACACACACACACACACACATCAGTTACTCAAAGTGTGTGATGAGAGGCTGAGGTTGTCAGATCACGTATGATTCATCAAAGGAAATGGTTGGGATAGCAGCATCCTATTTTCACTATCACTCATGAGAAAGTTCCTGCCATGTTGCAGCATCTTCAAACATCTTCAGCATCTTCTTGCCTTTATTTAGTGATGTCAAAACAATGCAGGACTATAGACAAAGATTCTGCTATCTGCATCTACTAGCGGTGAGTTTGGAAAGCAGGAGTCTGGATAGCTAGTAGAGAATTAGAACAGAGATTAGAAAGTGTGAGTTTGGAAATCTGAAGACTGGCTATGGGAATCTGCTTAATAGAGATAGTATCATATTAAAAAGCTGAGGTGTTTTATTAAAAGTCACATCTCCAGGTAATTTATTAATATGTGAATAGTCAGACTGACGGCTGAATGCAAGTGTCGGTATCTGTGATTGCACGCACACGCTGCGCATCAGAAGCTCACATTTCACGCTTTACAGGGTTTAAAATATCAGAGTCCGTGTTGCTTGTTATTTCATTCTAACATCAGCAGTTCGTTATTATAATTAGAATAAACCGCTTCACGTCTACGCTCAATACACTGCGACAGACGTCCTGACGGTTGCCATGGTGACGCGCTCGCTGCGTTATCGCCGAATTTCGGTCGAGGTGTAGCTGTCTGTTTGGAAAAAGCCTTAAGAGTTATTTTACCAAACTTGCTCCAAACAGATCAAGTAATAAATTTTTTTTTTTTTTTTTAAAAACACTGACATTTGCCCATAAACATTTCGACACGTTCGTTTCAGAGCAGCTCAGAAAGCGAGCAAAACAGAAACAGCCCGAAGCACCGAGAAATGTCAGATGCTTAGAGTAAAGCCAAATTACGCTCGAATATTTGATTCTGCCCTGCGAGGGGTTGCTCATTTAATCATGACTTGTTAAATAAACACGCGTTCTAATTCCGACTCTCTAATGTCTAGGCTCTCCTGACACATGCAGATCGAGAACCCACACACGGGCATCGCTTCCCTGACGGAAGGCGTCTTGGGTCACGACCTGGGCTCACAGATGCCAGGAAATCCAACTTCTGAGAAAGACCATCTAGAGCCAAAAGCTGGGTTCACTGGTGCCAGGAGCTCCATAAACACCAGCATCACAGAATGTCCCGCCATGAGTCACGTGTCAACTAAGCTCAAGCCCCAATTCTGCCCAGGTTACGGTATTGTGCTTTAGTTCCTGGCTCTATTATAAGTACAGGAATCTCCCTTGTACTGTAGGAGTTGCCTGGAACCCGTGTAAAGTCCAAGTCTCCCTACAGCCATGAGTTTCGAGTCTCTGTATGTATTCCAATGATAATTCACCACAAGCCTCAGTGCTTCTCAGGGTCACGTGACACCTGACCCAGTTGGACGGTACCACTTGGACTTGAACCTGTCTCATACACCACTACACTATTTGTTAAATAATGTGTTGGAATGTGTGCTGAACTGATTTTGGAATGGTGGTAAAGCGTTGAAATAGTTCCGGATTAGCATCAAAGCCATGGTGGTGGAAAGCCGTGTGTGTGTGTGTGTGTGTGTGTTTGTGTTTGTGGCGGTAGTAGTAGTAGTGGAGAGCAGAGCTGCCTGTGTGTGTAATATAGAGATGAGTTTTACAGAAGGTGAAATGTGCTACGATACGGAAATCCAGAGAGACACAGTGTGTGTGTGTGTGTGTGTGTGTGTGTGTGTGTGTGGCTGTGGCTCCCGGCGCCTGTAAGAAGTAGTTAATGGGATTGTTAAAGCAGGTGGCTGCATTTGAGGAGGAAGAAACTCCTCCATTTTCTTGCCACACAACAAAAGTCCAGGTTGCCAAATAGGCAACGTGTACGAGGCATCAGATAAAGCGAGAGAGACAGAGAGTGACAGAGAGAGAAAGAGAGAAGAGGTGCAGCCTGAGGGACGTCGTGGGACCAAATCTCAGGCCTCGCTTCAAATATTCAGCGGTACATTGTGCGCACTTCGCTTTGCCTTCAGTGATGCTTATGTGGGCTCAAACGGCCTTTCGTAGGGTGTTTCCCGGCTTTTTTGTGGTGGCCAATCACCAGGTTACATGCTTGACAGCCTTGGCAACTCAGAACTAGACGGACATGATAAAGAGTTAATCGATCGTGGTCTGTGCCTGGTGCTGGACAGACAAAACAGGCCGTGTCTGAGGAAGGGAAGGTCGTGTACCGGGGCTGACCTTGCTAGTGTCTCGGTAGAACTTCTATTATATTCAGAGAAAGGAAATAGTAATATGACAGAATGGCGTAGGTAAGGAAAGGGTGAGAGATAAAGATAAGCACCAGAGAGAGAGAGAGAGAGAGAGAGAGAGAGAGAGAGAGAATGAGTCACTCGAGCAACATGTTGAGGGCTGCCACACAAACACACACACACACACACACACACGCGCGCGCGCGCGCGCACACGCCTGCAGGTTTTGCAGTGAGCTTGCATCAGGCTTGTGTGTTTGTGACAGGTTTGCTCTGCGTCTGATCCTCTGCCCCTGAGGCACAGGGGGGCCCGGGTTTGATTTCGAATGTTCTCTAGCGATCCCTCTCTCCACCTGCTGAGACCGACCATGCCGCCAAGCTCTAATCAACTGGAAGTTACGGCCCGTCTGGAGCGCAAACGCCCACCTATATCGAAAGGCTCCCGAAAATCAAACCGGTAGCCCGTGCCCTTCTGCTTCTGTCACGTTCTACGATAGAATGACACGAGCCATGGGTTTTCTCTGTGTGCGCTCGGTTCTTATCGCCTTTAGATGCGCAGTCTAACTGGCTGTCTCCTCCGAGTGTGCGAACCAGGAGAGAGAATCGAACGAGTCCTGAGTCCTGACCCAGATAACAGAGGTATAAAATCCAAATATCAGTCTGCACAAACACTGCAGTAGGACGAGTTGTACTGAGTGGCATTCATGGTCCCGTTACAGGACGGCAGTAACGATCGGTTTATCAAGCGGAAAAACAGCTCTTCAACAACAAACATGGTCACGTGATCCGAAGTGGGCACAAATATTCACAACTGCCGGACGATTATGTGAATTAATACTGTTAGTGCCAAGGGCTGTGTTGGCTGGGTGTTTAAGGTGCAGGTGCCAGATTCCCGAAAGCTTTCTGAAGAAACAACTTGCAACTGTTATAAGAATGTTTCTAAATGCAATTGTCAAAAAAAAAAAAAGTTCTCAAATATGATCTTTACTTTACTTTATTGTTTGCTTATGTAGGCTTTGTAGCATTTTACAGCTTACGATATGCATTTTAATGGATTTGATGCTTTTGAAGTTGTGTAAAAATGCACAGAAAGGTGAACCGCGAAGTGTCGAGGGAACCCTGTATATGCTTATATTAACATATTTATTTATATATTATTTCCCTTATTTAGTTGAAAAAAAAACAAGCATTTAAACCGTTCTAGTTTTTGTATTTTAAGGATGACTTTCACTCGACAGGATTTGAAACGTTATAATTGAAATGATGTCAGATAACTATATTTCAATAACTAAAGTGTTTCGAGTTTGGTAACTTTCTATGCTTAGATGGTTAAGAAACCATTTGAACACAACATGTTCTTATAATTGTTCTTAAGAAAGCTAAGATAAAAACAAGATCATTCCAAATAAGATATTTGTAAACCTTTTTGGAAGTTATTTGAACACACACCTTTAAGAAGGTTTTCTTTCTTAATTAGGATCCAGGGGCCAAATCAAGGTCATTAAGGAGCAACCTTAAGCAATAACTGTTGTATTGCAAATGCCAAGGGACCCACACATCTTCTTGGCTCCTGAGATATTGCACGAGCTGCTTCATTATGACGAGTGCCTGAGCTAGCCTGGTTTGTGACTTGCCTCTGGCAAGGTGAGTTCTGTATTTCAGTTACAGATACGGTTTTGTTGAAAAGTATGCTCTTAAGCCTTAATTTCTGGGACTGTGTAAGCTGTAAGTTGTCAGTTTGTACAAGAGCATGGGCTAAGGGCTGTAACCCAGCTCCAGTAAAAGAAATCCTAACGCACATCAGCATGCTGGACAGCTGGTTCAAGTTCCGAACCATTTGGGAGAAACTGGGATTGTTTTCCTATATGAATCCCATTCATTAATGTCAGTGCTCCAGACAAAGCAATAGCAGTGGAATCTCTGGGTGTATGCCATGCAGCGTCTGTAGTGTTATGTTCACCAGGTAGGTAGATTTCCAAAATCCCTTTCTAACGTCGCAGCAGTTTATTGATTTTCCCACAGAGCTGTTCGTCTTCATTAAAATGATTGATGGAAATCAATATTCAGGCAGATCAGGTCATATTTTCTTGTCTTGGACGTTTTTGGCGTCGTGTTCGATTGTGACAATCGCAGATCCAGCCTGCTTCCCGAGGAGACTCGGGGACGCTCCCCTGGAGAATTGGTAGGCAGTCCCGTGCTGATACCATCTGGACTTCACAGGTGCCAGCGAACCCAAAATGGGCCTTAATGATGCCAGTTACCCGAGATTGTAATCCCTTAACCGACAAATCTCACTTGCACCGTGGAAGCTCGGCAATACTGAGATGAAGTCACATGACCAAACTGGGTACCCCCACATTACAGTGACCACAGACGTTCAGCGTTCCGTAGTAAATGCAGATGGATCCGGGTGTAAAATCAGACGTAGCTGTTCTGTATTAATTTCATCTCAAAAATGGCTCGAGCCTGACAAGCGGGAACGGGTGAGACCTGCTTTCTTTTTGAGCCTGTGCTCGTTTCTCAATGTGCTGAACCAAGCAGCTGGCATTTACAGAGGCAGGTGATTCCTCTACGGTTAAAAAATGTTTATTTAGAACGACCCAAATCTGGAGGAAGGAAGTTGTCCTGTTTCTATAGAATCTCCTGCAAAGAAAGAACAAAAGCTCCAGTTCTCTGCGCCGATTCCCGCCCCCTCTCCCCTTCCCCACCACATAGCAGTACCAATCCTATAATACACACTCACGTTTGTGGAGCAGAAAAAAACAGCTTCTATCAGCAGCTACTCTATATAACCTTCTCATAAAGAGTGGGAGGGACTTATTCACACAGAAAGACTTTCCTATCTAGTACACTATATTGTTACCCATAATGCACTGCATACTAGTGTACCGCAATGCACAGCGGTTTCCTTCGGCTTTGCTCAGCATACATGACGGACAAAATGTAAACCATCGGGAGCGATGAATTTTGTATTATATTATTTATTGACTATTAAGCGGCAAAACACAAACAAAAATGCTAATGGCTAGGGACTTCTTTAAGAAAGTATGAGAGGTGCTTATTGCTGTAGAAAAGCATGAATGGGAGGAGCCTGTTGACTGGAAACGAAGAGGAGGGGACTGAATGTACAGAAAGTGAAGGGAAAAATGAACTTGTAGTTTTGGTAAATAAAGGGAAGCTACTTTGGTAGTACAACTATTATAACTGAATGCTTGCCCAGTTCATTTTCTGCACCAGTGATCTTGGCACCATGACGGTGAGGCCTGAGGGGTTTCCAGGCAGGTTAGAGATGTAATCCATCTCTGTCAGTCGTGCTGTACGTGCTGGCGATGCTATAGATTGCAGGTCAGGACATGTCATCGCTTCTGTCCGATACGGGCTCGGTAAAAAAATGGAGGAAGGAAATGGGGCGACTGGTGCTGCCACGTGGCGCTGCCAGGTCCTCCTGATGGCCCGTGCTACTAACGCTAGAGATCATTTGCCTCTTGGCTGCGGAAAGCTGGCGCCTGGCTAAGGGGAGGTGACGTGACATTGGCCTTTATTATGGAGAAGGCTGGCAGGTCCGGCCCGCTTTGGCACGCATACCGTCGGACGGCTCGGGAATAATTAGAGCTTGGCACACGGCTGGATGTCTGTATCGTTTGGAGGAAAATACGTTAAACATTCGCGCCGATCAGCCGGCGCTGGCTAAGAGAGGGGGAACGGGTCGGAAGTGTGGCTCCTCAGAGTCCGGACTGAAAAGAAGTGAAGTGCATGTGTGTGTCGGTCTGGTGCAGTTCCAGTCCCTCAAGTGCTGCCATCATGGCGGGTTCGAGTGCCTCTGCTGCTACTCAGCAAAAGAAGAGAGAAACTCCAGGGCCTCTCTACAAACACGCAAGAGTCCCAACTGGGGCGGAAAGAGATCAGGCCGCGAGCCAGAGGGATCCCCAAAGCGCTCGCTGCACTTAGAGAGAGAAAAGGTTGGACTGGTATGGATTTCTGATGATCCAATAGGTTCAACGTTTAAGCAAGTGATGATCACAAGGAGTCCACTAACTAGGATCAATTTATCAAGAAAAAAAGGTATTCAAATTAGCTATGGTGTAAATTATGGACAATTATGATGTAAATGTTTATAAACATCTGCTTACACATGTATACATTTACATTTAGGGCATTTAGCAGACGCCCATATCCAGAGCAACTTACAACTCATACAGTCTTACAATTCATGCAATGGTGGGTTAAGGGTTTTGCTTAAGGACCCAACTGTGGCAGCTTGACAGTGGTGGGATTTGGACCTTTGGGTCCAGAGTCCAGTACCTCAACCGTAACCGCTAGGCTATCATAGCATACATGAGTACGGACTTCTTTAGTTGCATCTCATAAAACGTGAGACTGGGGCAACGACCGGTTGCGATGAGCCAGTCCCAGAACGGAAAACGCTAACAAAAATGTTCATCTGCACGTGAACAAATACAAACATTGCTGCTGGCTTGATTAAGAGCTACCGGTCGCTTATTTTGTTTTGCTGCACTAGATGAAACCCGCCAGTAGAGAGCCCACTGGCACACGAGCCAATCAGAACGTCCATTGCGCTACCTGCGTCACTAAAGTGTCTCGGTGTAAAATGCCAAGTGCAAGAACTGGCACCCTATCTAGAGCTGGTTCCTGCCTTGCCCTGGCCTCTCATGATGCCCAAGTTCCCACCTGGTTCGAATCATCACTATTCCACCTGTTCCTCTTAATGAGGAACTTTCAGATAACAGAGATCGAGAGAATCATTTAAGACTGACGGAATGGTCTACGCGCCTCACAGCTTTTCACTCGTGGCTGCTCCGACGCTGTTAAATAAAAGGGCGGAATCTATTTATGAACGGAGAGGAAGCAGGTCGAGGCGTCGCCTACGCTATATGGGTCAGCCCTGTATTTAGATGCTTCCTGCGCGGCTGGTCTAATTCTCTATAAAATGCCAAACTGTCCGTCTGATGTAACTGGAGGAAAGCGAGGTGTAATTTGGAGGACACCGAGTGGAGAGATGCGCAATGCGTCCGCTATCTGGCACGATGAGGATATAATCAGTGTCATCGAGCTGTCGGCCGTGCGTTGCTTTTGATGCTCACGCACCGTAAAGGAGATAATCATCTGATTTTTTTATATGCCGTGAGGCAGAGGAGGAGGGTGGGGACCGGTGCAGTCCCAACAGGGGCCCTCACGCTCATCGCTGATACAGAATAGGGTATTGGTTCGTGTTAAGGACGCTACAGTCACCAGCAAGGTAGGTTCCCTCAGACACAGCTAATTGTGCCTGTGCTTGACACCCAAAATGGCGCAGGTTTCAAAGCCACTCGAAACAAGGTGGGAGGCTGTTTCACACCTCTGCCAATCGTCATGCGGCTCCAAGTTGGCCCTTGGAAGTCACAGAAATGATGTTTCGTGGCCGTGGTTGTTTTTGCTATACACGTGCAATAATATAAAAAGAAACAACAATAAACAGGTACAAACAAGCATTAGCTGGTATAACCCCGGGTGCTGTGCCTGTGATAAACAGCTTCTGGTGTTTGTACCCGCTCTGATTTCACACGGCACCGTTTTTGCGATGTTTACTCATCGCTCCTCTTTCGGCCTTGCATTATTTCCACGTTTCTATAAAAGAGCAAGACAGACTGAGGAACAGAGTGTGAGTCTGAGGGGGCTTGTTTGTCTTGCGGATGCCAGCTTGGACCCGTGCCCGGGTGCCAGCGTGGCGTGGCCGTGCGGGACACGGCTCTGCTCAGACAGATGGCGCTGGGCCTCGTCAGAGCTTCTGTCTGTTAGCAGAATTGATTGCGACGCCTGAGCCAGGTTCTCTTTAGCTCCATCACCTCGGGCACCGACCCCTGGGACCTGGGCCCTTTCTGTTTTACCCCCCTCCCAGTGCGGGGTGTTTGGGAGCGGACGGATTTGTGGTGAAACAAGAGCGAGAGAGCTAGGAGGGTGTGTTTTCAGGACTAATCTGGCGTTATTGTTCGTTTTCTAGCTGACTCAGTTGGCTGCTTGGGTCGGACTTTTTGTTTTTGCTTCTGCTTTGTTTTTAATCGTCCGTTAATGCAGAGCTGGCAGAATGGAAGCAGAATTACAGCGGCTCGTCCCGCTGCGAGTTCGGACCCCCTCCATTTGTTATTTTAACACTATTACAGTTCTCCCGACTCTAAAACAGCTTAGCGCATGAGTCATGATATCATTTGCACGGTGTGTAAAGACGATGTTATGATGTTTCTGAACCACACCTTTGACGTGTGCCAACCAACGGCCTTTACACGCGAAAAAAGAAAATGAATAAGGCATATATTTGAAGTGATTTATTTCTTACATAAAAACACGATGATATAGCTGATTCCTCGCTAGGACCGACCCGACAACTCTGGGCTCAAGGGCAGGAACACCCTAGATGGGGCACCAATTCACCTTAGGGCACACACACTCACAAAGTAAGGGTCACTTTAAAGACACTAATTAACCAAACATGCATGTCTTTTGACTTTGGGAGGAAACCGGAGTACCTCGAGTAAACCCATGCAGACATGGGGAGGACATGCACACAGAAATGACCCACCCTGGAACTGAACCTGGGACCTTCTTGCTGTGAGGCAGAGGTGTTACCCACCGAGCTGCTTTAATAATGATTAATTATTCATATTTTATTCTTCACTGTTAACAATTACTCAACATTTTTACCATTCCGACACTTGCTTTAACGTACCTAGGTGTTTTCACACCCCTGAGACTCCATACTGTGATTCCTCTCACCTGTCCTGAGTTTCCTGAATCACATCCTCACAGAAACGCAGGATAGGAGAGAGGAATCACAGGGCTGGGGCATGGCTATGTTACGAGTGTGAGAATGTCTGGAGTTAAATCCAGAACACTGATAACAGCGATCGCTGATTATGTAACGTATGAATCATAACGTCATTTTATTATGCGTCAATCAAAAAAATCCTCGCTGCACTTTCCGGACGCTGTGGACGCAGTGCATGATGGGAAGGAGACTGAGCCAGCGTCTCTCCCCTTTTTTTTTCCATCTTTATGCTAATCTGATGGATGTCGGCTCTATCCCTCTCCCTCTGCGTTATGCCCATATGAGGACCGGCTTCTTCTCTGGCATCAAAGAGAAGGCGTGTACTGGGCAGCGAATCCTGTGTAAACACGTCCATCTGGGGCTGACGGCTCTCTGTGTGCGTCCCAGGGTCACAAGGAGCCGACAGCCTGAGCTCAGATGGGGGCAGGCTGCTGTTCGCCAGTCTAGACAGGCAGAGATGTAGAGACTGTGCGCCGAAAAATTGATAGAAATGACAGGGAGAAACGAGGATAACGTTTCTCGCACCTGCAACAGGCGGCGCTATTGAGGGATCAATAATGCGAGATAAGTCCTTGTTCTGTAACTTGCGTGACCCTTCAAACATGCTTTCATAACGAGAAACGAGAGGCAATATAGAGCAGCGGGTATTTCGCCTTGGTAGAGTCTCGTTTGTTACGTATCACTGAAGGCAGGCGTGTGGGGAAGTTTACGCCTAAATCTTGCGCTTAGCCCTACGGGGCAAAATGTTAGACAGTTTAGGGCATCCCTACATGTGAGAGGGTGTAAAAAAAAACCACTAAACGTCGCATGACAAAAAACCTGATTACTGCGTGATCGCAGACGTCCAAAGGTTACGGGGGTTGAAGGACGAGGCTCGGAACAGATTGTGAGGAGAGCGACGGCAGACGTGGCGCAGACGCGCCGTTCGCGCGGGAACAGATAGTCTTTGTAGAACTGTAATGTTCCGTAAAAACATGCGCCGCGACTTTCATAAATCACAACTAGTTTGACTCTAAAACTCTAATTACTGTCAAGCTGCAGCCTCTTAAAAGAAAGAACTGAGTCATTCAGGCTCATCTTCTCTCTCTTTCTCAGCTCCGAAAGGACGTGAGCGGGTGCGAAAGCGCAAGAGAGACAGCGAGAGAGAAAAAGAGAGCTGGGAGTGGAATGAGAGAGACAGCGAGAGAGAAAGAGAGAGCTGGGAGTGGAGCGAGAGAGACAGCGAGAGAGAAAGAGAGAGCTGGGAGTGGAGCGAGAGAGACAGCGAGAGAAAAAGAGAGAGCTGGGAGTAGAGCGAGAGAGACAGAGAGAGCTGGGAGTGGAGCGAGAGAGACAGAGAGAGAGACAGAGAGA
>JAUZST010028312.1:0-29927 GCA_034779995.1 Parotocinclus haroldoi | reverse complement strand
CACACACACACACACACACACACACACACACACACACACACACACACACACACACACACACACACACACACAGCAATGTTTTCAGCGCATCAATTTAGGTCCACATTTCGAAGTCAAAGATTTCTGTCTGTTACCTAGTGTAAACAGAACTGAGTTTCTTTCTTAAGCACCGAGATTAATTCGTTATTGTGATTAAGGATTACGCGCAAACGAATTTTGTCAAAGAATTTCAGGAATATTCAGTA
Organism: Parotocinclus haroldoi; assembly: GCA_034779995.1. Lineage (NCBI taxonomy): Eukaryota > Metazoa > Chordata > Actinopteri > Siluriformes > Loricariidae > Parotocinclus > Parotocinclus haroldoi. Next base: position 29,682 of record JAUZST010028312.1, on the reverse strand, counting down.
TTACTAATCTTATTAAACAAAATTTCATTATAGAAACAAAAACAAGGCAGGTTTTTATCTTTAAATATTGGTACAACAGTATTCTTATCGTAGCCATACCATTTAAAACATTCGTTTTTTTCACACGACCTTAGGTGATTTCGATAATTGTACGCACATATAGGCTACTTTTATACAATGTTTATAAATTATAAATTGTTCTAAATGTACATAGCCTAGTTGTAGCACATTTGATGAACGTAACCACTTTAAATTCGTTCCTTTATATTACCTACTGGTGTCCACTACACATCCGGCCTATGTTAAATGTTTTGTAAATGTAAGATGAATTTTACACCCTTGAAACAAATTGTACAAAAAGTATATTTTAAAATATTAAAACGAAGTAAATCGAACAACTCTTGTGGTTTATGATTTATTGGCGTCTAAAAACAGCAAGGTAGCTCGACTATATAAATGATCTAGCTATTTATAATTTATAGTCTTAACTCTAATGTTTAAGTTTATGCTATACTTATTTTATTTCATTATATTTTTACTCTGCTCGTAGAACTTCGAAAAATAATGATTACGTCAGGTAAGATAAAGGAATGTAGCTCAAATGTAGAACAATAATAAACTAAGATAGCAGTTATTTTATATATATATATATATTAGTTTTATGTTACAAATAACAAACTTAATAAATCACAAACAATAGCTACGCAAACTATTTAGACCATTAGACCTACAGTAGCTACTGAACACCAATAGCTAATAATGAAAAATTCTATATGTTGGCATAGTTTCTCAAAGTAGCTCAGTTTGTAACAATAAGGCATGCTATTTCGAGAACTACTTACGGTTTATTTGTTACGGGCTCATTTGGCAACAAAGAGGCATGTTATTTCGAGGAAAAGCGCATTGTTTACTTTTTAAGCCTTATCGTTTAGTTAAATGGACGTTTGTGAATGAAAAGGCCGTTATTAGGCGATGTATTTTACATTAGAGCTCCCTCTACAGGGAGTCCGTATTAATGTGTGTTGCTTTTAGTTTATTTTGCATGCGGATAAGGGGTAAGATAACCGACTTTTTTTTTCTTAAAAACGTCTTCCAGTTCAATGAAAAAAGTGTAATTTCAACATTTTATTTCCTCACAATCATATACCTTAAGTTAAAACAATGATTGTACTATGTTATGCCTAAAGCAACGGGTTATGGTCAGATATCAAATAAGTACCTCACTATTGAATAAAGTTTTCTTCTTATAAAAATGCTAAAAGACGTCAAACGTTGAAACCATTGTGTTTTCCTGGGCTTTTCCTCGGGTGAGAAAAGCAGAAGACAAAAAGGCAGAGGACGTGTCAGTCGGGTGGACAGGCTCTATAGAGAGGGAGGAGGCCTAGATTTCATGGCCGTTTATAAGTGAGCTTTCTGAGGGTACTGCATTCAGTGTAATACAAAGGCTAAATCGTCTGGATGCTGGAACAGGAGGGAAGACCGGGGGTCTTCACCATTCACCAATCACCAAGCTGAAAATTCCTCTCTCTACTCCCACAACCTCTTTCATGAAAAGTTACAGGACAATTGTGGTAATAGTTCCGCTTTGTCAAGGGTAAAGGAGAAGGCCCGGAGGCCAGAGAGTTCTTATTCCACTTGACATTTATGCCGGCCCTCTCTTCATGTTCTTGCATTCTGGCTGATGCAAGGTGCCAGCTCATATAGTGCTGAAAACCACAGCGAGCACGGACAGGAATTTGTGAAGGGCTTAAAGGCAATCTGCTGGTACCACACTGAAAAATCAGTGTATATCTACCTGCACTAGTGGCTAGATTTAAGAGGAAATGGTAACCTACCAATTTGTCAGTCAGCTAGGGGAAAATTCAAACAGCTATTGATTGCAACTTTAAACATTTCTCAATAGAGAGACCCAAAATGTAGAGGCAGTGTGTGAACTAATAAGACACAGGTCCTTCATCACTTGAGAAAATGTGCTGGCACTCAGCTAACATAGTGGTGCCAGTTTCAGCATGGTGACTGCTAGCCAAGCTGTGAGCTGAAGTCAATGAGTAACTCAGTATGGATCTTCATTTCAGCTTCACAGCTGTCCCTGTTCTTTGTTCTGCCCTATTTCATGGAGCGTATTATTGGTATTATTGGGTTTTTGTGTATGACATTTTAACTTGGTTTTGACTTAAACTATCTGGAATTAAGCTATCTTAAGATATCAGGGACATAGTTACTGATAAGTGATATCTATTCTTATAGCTTGTGGGATGTCCTTGGGCATTGTGTATCATTGCACAGTCATATTGCATTCTCACTTTAGCTTATTGAAAGTGGAATTTAAGCCATTGGAGTTGAAAGAATATAGACCCAAACAGAGCCAGACTCTGAACAAATGTCCCAGACTCCCCTTCTTGTTCTAGAAACTCCCATAACCTTGAGAAATCCACAAGACCTTAGATCATCATACGATCAAACAATCAAACAGTGAAAATAGGACCCTCTCACTGAGCTGCTCCCCATATGACCATAGGAAATCGCATGGCTAATATAATTTTACAGGTGGATACACAGGAAGATTGGGATGTAATTACCAGTATTAAAATGTCAACCTCGAAGAATTCCCAAGAGTCCTCCTCTCCCTCTGTATATATCATGCGGAGGAAAATACGCACAGTTGGTGGACTATGCACTTTGGTAAACATATCTTACATGGGTGAGCAGATGATCAGTTTCAGAAATAAACAGTGGATTGGATGTCTGGGTCAAACAGTTAAAACCACATCCAATGTAATTAACTGGCCAAAAATACTTTTGCTATTGATAAACAACAAAAGCAATCTTGCTATAGTTATACGTAGTTACAAGTTTAGAAGAGATTAAAAGACAGACTGCTTTAAGCTGTTGGAATCTCTATTATGTGTCTCCTTAGACTGTAGCAACTTTAAAGATAAGAGAGGGTGGAGATAGAGGTGTTAAATTAACCACATGTCTCACTGCATCATCAAACAGCCTCTTTGGAAACATTCTGGCTGACACCAAAAGATACAACACGAAGGTACAAGTGCTACCTGATGCTGTGTATTTTTCTTATTTCTTTTCTTTTTCCCTTTCTGACACTCACAGCAATCTCTCAAACATGTGTGCAAGGCCACTGCAGCTGTCTAACACCCTTCACACAGTCCTGCTAAAATAGCACCAGACTAACATGGCCACTAGACAGACCAAGCCCCAGTATGCGACTTGTGGATGGAGGATGAAGTGTGGCCTGCTTGTGGAAGAACATGTCTGGCCTTTGTACTGGCTTTATCACACACACTCTAATGAAAAACCAATGCAGGAACACATGGTACCAGTGAGGTCAGCTGTGCCTTGCAGTCTTTGGTAGTGTCTTTGCATTTGAACAAGGTTTAGTGGTAGAATGTTTCTTGGAATGTAAACAATAACATACACTACACAGTCAAAAGTATCTGGATTCAAACATTACATCCACATGTGCTTGTTGAACTTCTCATTCCAAACATATTATTTCTCTTCACTGGAACTAATGGGCCCAAATAATCAAAGACAATCCCAGAACATTCTGCCTCCTCCAAAGCATTACACAGTCGAACAGGCTGTGTTCTCCTGCCATCCACTAAAAATGGTTACTTTAGCAACTATGTGGCTGCTCAGCCATTCAAACAATCAATAAACCACCTGAAAAGCCATTCATATAATCCAGAGATGTTGCAAATGAGGACAAATGATTTGTATGCATTGACGCACCTAGATGCTTTCATAATCACAACAGTTGAGTGTGACAGTAATTATAGGCCTGTAGTATAAACAATATGTACTATGTATGGCCATATCCTGTTTTTTTTTTTTTGTTTTTTTTGTTTTTTTTGCAAAACGTGTTTCACTTCATAAGAAAAGGATCTTAAACTGCAGATGCTTTGATGTTCCAATGAACAATCACACTGTAAAAACACACTAGTAGTGATAATATGATCAATAAACTACTTTTAAAACAACTGGATTCCCACCAATCTGCAGCTAATGGATTTGATCAGTATATTCAGACTTTACCAGCTAGCTAAGGAAATGTAATGAACTGAAAACACCCTTAATTAGCATCCACTATTGCACAATCAATAGTCATGTTTAACTGACTACTTTGTGAAATGTTACCAGCACATGCCTGATTGGAACATGAGTGGGTCAGACTGTTCTGCTCCCAAGATGTGAAACTTACACCAGAATGGGATCTTCCACTGGTCTTGCTTAAGGAATGACTTACGGTAGATGCAAGACATGGAATTCATTGTGTCTCAATCAAGTACTTGAGCAAAGCCCTTAAACCACAATTTCTCTGACAGCATATTGTAAGACTATATCAGTTGTAAGTATGCAAATATGGGTGACTGCTAAATTATTAAATAAATTAAAATCCTATATAATTATTATAATTTTAATCAAGTTGTGATATTTACATTTTGTCTATGAATGGGCTTCCACTAATAAAGTATATAGGTAATTGATTCCAACTAGGTAATTATAGGTAATTGCTTGCAATGATGCTGAAAAATAAATTGAGATAATTATTCTGTTAATAAAGAGTTTCATCAGGAGAATGATGGAAGTTTAGTTGCAAATATTAACAATTAATAAGGCAATATGTGATTTTGCCCCCATTTTTAACTCTGCTTGTCCCAGTCAGGGTCATAAGCGGTTCCAGAACCTATCTTGGAATGCACTGCTCCATTATCTGACAATAGTAGAAGTAGTGGTTTTAATGCTATCCTCTTCCTCAGACATGGCCAATCCTTATCTGTGGGAATCCCACCCCAGCTAGAAGACAACACTGAAATTGGAACCCAGATCTCCATAGTGGTGTGTTAGCAAAAAGTCATTGCAATACTCTAATTTATCCATGCCTTATACAGATTGAAGTTAACAGTTTTCACAAATTAATTATTTTAAAGTGAAGACTAATATATAGAATAATTGTATCAATATCAATACAGTGATCTTTATTTGACAGCAGAAAGGACAGAAAAAATGGCTTGTTGAACTTATTTCTCTCATTCATAATTACAGAAACACATGTAAGACCAAGGGCAGTCTAAGACCACAGGCAGCCTAACAAAAGGTCTGGTCATGAAAAAAATAGTGAAATATTGCTAGAAAAAGGACATGGGGAATCTCAAAAGGCTTTGAAAGTAGTATACAGCCCTTAGGCTATCCTTTCTCCTGCCATATACCTGAAAAAAAAACATTGTAGCCAGAGGACTTTGTGGAATTCAGTTTAAATTAAATATGAGCTTGTTTCTCCAAGTGAATAAACTAGTTCTTACATGCTGTCAGCCCTGGGTGAATCAAACATTATTTGTATTCTCATAATTATATCTTAATACTTTTCCTCACCTGGGAGCTAGCCGATAAGTGGCTATAATATAATTAAAATCACAGAAAGTGGAAGAGGTCAAAAATGACATGAGTTTTCTGAATTTCAGTCAGAAGTGCTTCAAGCGTGGATAGAGTAAAGATGCTATGATATCTTCCTCATATTTAAGGAAGCATTATTTACTCTCTTTTCCCAAGGCCTAACACGAAAGTAGTAAAGTGATCAAGAATGATGAACAGTTTCAAAGATAAATTCAACTTTTAAAATACTGTGTTGAATAGACTTTCTAAGGTTAAAAAATGAATGTTTTATTAAATTAAAAGGCCATACTGTAACACACTAAAATAATACATCTAGCAATACATTATAGTACTTGAGAATAGGAAGAAGTTACAGACTGACATGCAAGGCTGTCCAGGTTTCTCAGTAGGATGTGTTTTATTTATTTTCTGAACTCATGGGCAGATGAGAGGGCGTATTTGTCAGGTGAATGAGAGGAAAGGTATTGAAGTGTATGAAATATTCACCAAAGAAGTAATGATTCCCCTGACAAAGCAAAGGGGCACTGAGAAGAGAAAACTGGAGGTGCAGAACAAGAGAGGTGGATACAAAAGCTCCTGGCCCTTTTTCCAAGAGAATGGCAGACAAAAGAGCAAAGATGCCAAATAGATTCCTTTCAGATGCCTCTTTCACATTCTCCAGTGGCATCAGAATACATCAGTGGTTATGAGTCAGACTGTTTCACTCGACACTCGACAGACAGTAATAAATGTGCTAAAATTCTATTGTATAAAAGGCATCTCTGAGGGAGAATAAAACGTGTCATTGAGGCATGGGCATCTCTGGCCACATTCATATGTATGACTGTTATTATTGCGGAGTGCAAATGCATTTTGTCATACCGCATTTAAAGAAGAAATAGAAGAAGTAATCTGCAAAACCAAAGCTATTTTTGATCCATCAGCCACATATTTATGGTAGGAGACAGTGATTATTGAAAAAAAATATTTGATTTAAAAAATTACCATTTTAAAATATTAAAATAAAAAACTCTACTATACTATACTATTCTACTATTTTCTAAAAAGTTAGTTGCATACTTCAAGCACATTTAGTAATTGTGCTGTTCTGCTATCTGTTCAGCAAGTACACATGATTTGACAACTTTAGTGTCAAACATTTACACTATGTAAAGCATATTCTTTTGCAGATTACTGCTGAAACAAGTTATACAGTTAATTAAATCCAATGGCCAAGTAATTATTTTCAAATATTTTCTGATCATATTTGAAAAACCAAGACAAGCTTTATCATAATTTCCAGAACAAAGCAAAATTACAGAAATTTCCATGAGTGTTCATACTATTAAAACTATTTACATGGCAAATGCATCATTTTACAAACATTTAGAAAAGAAAAAGCTGAAATGTGTTCTGTCACTGAAACATGACAGCATCATAACACAGACTACTGTTTGTCTTGTTAACAATGTAGGAGGGGCTTCACAGTTGCATATTTAAAGAATGCAGATTTCGCTTAATACATGCAGGGACTTGCCTTTTTTGTTGTCTTATGCCCAAGGAACACTAATTCAAGCCAGTTATCATTCAATATTAAAATTGGCTTTCAAAGCAAGTTTTTAGCCACTGTCACAGAGATCTCCAGTTTGATTAACAGTCTGGAGTTTGCATTTTCTCCCCATCTCTGAGTACTCTGGGTTCCTCCAGCGTTCCAATGACATGCATTAGCTCAGCGGGTCACTTTAAAAGTGTCTAAGTTTGAGGCATGTGGCACTCTGTTTTGACTTGATTCCCATTATCCTCAGTTGGATTAGGCAGGCATTAAAATGACAGAGGGAAAACCTTTAAAGCACATACACTACATGAAGTATATATAACCATATAACTTACCGAAACACTAATTTACTACAAGGTCAAACTGACAAGCACTTATGAACATGATTTCATTGTTATTCTTACATGAAACATTGTCATAAACGAGGTTTAATTGAAATCTGTGTTCAAATCTGTAAAGGACACGTGGAACGTGCTAATTCTAATTTTTGTGAGCAGTACAGTTGCTAGATGCCCCTATAGATCTTTACATAATACCACTTATAAGAATCACAACAGTTTTGTCTCACAGGTGTTTGAATAAAAGTGAAATGTTATTGCTCTCTGCAAGCAAGCCACACCAGCCTCCATCAAAATTACAAAATATTACTTTATAGACTTTTCTTTAAGAGGGCAAAGCAGATAGTTGACAAACTGGCCTGTTTGACAGGTGGGACCCTATGAAATTGTCTCAATACAACCCATTCTACAGCATCATATTATAATCCTGATAGCAGTGATTGTAACAAAACTAATACAGATCACTGATTAGAAGCAGTTTTTACAAATCTTTTTTTAATGAAGATTTGTAAGATTAAAAAAAAAAATACTGACTTGGGTTGCACATTTGTTTAGTTTCACCACTAACCAATTTCTACATAATTTCTAACAAAATTCAAATCATTATAATCACCAGGAGTTTTCTAAATCTACAAAGGATCATTTCATATTTCCAGTCGAACAGCATGCTTATACTGTATATACTGTTATGATAGTAAGAAATATTATGACAAGTGCCACAATTATTTATCTTGTGTCATGAATACATTCAGTTCCCTAAAACAATTGTTTTTGAAAAGTTACATTTTAAACTGGAATGGTTTAATATTTAGAGGACAGCAAATGCTACCTGATCTCGTTGCCTTCGAGTTTACTGACAGCACTTCTAAATCATATTGTTTCCGATTTCTTCCACAGTATGCATGTAATGTGGCAATATATCATCTATGTTAAACCTTTACTGTCAAATAAAGAGTTTTAGGCAACTATTACTGTAACTCAGCTACTCAGTCTTTTATATATATAGACTAAGCCCTTTTTAAAAATATGTGTATGTGGATCATACAGAGGAACAGTCCATGAACAAGGTTTGTAGGTATATTGGGTTTGTGTAGGCTGCAGAAGTTGTGTGGATATTAGAGACATAATAATATAGCAGGACAATGTACAGTTTAAGACCAAGGAAGATACACAACAGAAGAATACAAGGGGGAGTACCTGTGGTTTTTTAGGGGCCATAAGTATTAGGAATTTATAAGTTTTGTGAAATAGAATGATGTGGCATAACATCAAATAAAACCTTACAAAAGGTTAGTATTTATGTTTTAGTATGAATAATTACACTCTATAAAGTTATACTCCAGATATGATATGAAAAAATGCGTAGGGTGTGCGTGTTGCATGGCAAACTGAAAATCTTTTCTTTCTTTTTATTTTTTTTAATTAAAGGGATGATTCACCACTGTTTAGTCTTATACAATCCAAATATTTAGTCTCTCTGAAAACAAATCATAGAAGAACAGCTCAGGTTGCCCCAACAAAGCCAGAGAAATTCACATATTTATTCCCACTTGAAGATTTACAGTGAAAGCTTCAACATCTACAGTGCAATGTGCCAGCCTCTGCACACAGCCACTCACCACTGTAAACAGAAGCCCTGTAAGTTACAGGAGAACACAAGTGATTCAGGTAAAGCAAAATAGCAGTGGCACAAATGCAGTACTATAAACAAATACTGACAGCAGAGAAAATAGGTCTTCTACCAACAAACTGCACTTTCCTTTGTGTTTTTGGTATTTGAGTGTAAGATTCCCATCAACATCTCGACCTAAACAAACTCTGAGGTGAGAAAATCAGCCTGTGTTCCTTTTTGGATAAGTAAGAATGAACCTCATTTGTGTGTTTGTTTATTTACCTGTCAGTGTTAGATGCTGCAGCAGCTCTAAACTGTCTGGTATTTTAAGTATACGTAAAGTTTAGTGTGGCCATCCTTGGGAAGATCTGATTAACTTGTCTTTTTCCCCTAAAATAAAGGCTGACATACTTCACCACAGTTTGTCCTATGGCTTCCAACTAAGTCTTAAAATAGTTCCAGTAATTCCAGTAAGTCATTGGTGTTTGGATTTTGAAAGCACGTTTTTAGCTACTATCCTTCCTCTTATAGTTTAAAAACCAAACTGCTTGACTCCTGGTGAACAGAAAAGGCAAAGAGTACCGGTAGTCTACTTTTTGTGGATCCACTGGGTAGATCATTTACTCAAATAATGATAAGCACTTTCACACAGGAGCAACAACATTAATATTATTATTCAATACTACGATTGTGACAGTGTTTAAACATTAAACGTTCTGGTAGGTCACAAATACTGCTCATTATCTGGGGTTTTTACAGAGAAGAATCTATACAGAATACTTCACATTTACACAGAAAAGCACAAAAAGTAAGCCTGCATTAACTACATAACTTGTAGCAGTAAGGCTACAGTAACTTACATAACCACACTTTATGACAATGGTCTGAAATGCACGTTTGAACACACTTAATCCACAACTGCATTGTCAACAAGCCTGGGTTTAATCCCTGGTAGATGTGAAGGTGAAGTCGTGTTTTTACAGAAAAACAGCAGCAGTTGAAGGTGTACTCCTAATGTCAGTCCCAAGCCTTGATAAAGGGGGAGGATTACATCCAGAAGGGTTTCAGGCATAAAAACCCATGGCAAATCGGATCCGCTGTGGTAACCTCAAACAGGAGCAGCCAAAAAAATGTTTTGCTGTCCTGAAGGAAGACGGCAAATTGGATTTCATCAGGATAGACAAATAGATGGAAGGCCCAAAATGGACAAATGGACAAGAGCACAAGAAGGGGACAATTGTGCTTTGACATGGTATAAAGCGATTGGGCATACAGTAAAGTACAGTATCTTATAAAGCATAGGACTGTGTGAAATACATAAACAAAAACAAAACAAAATGTCTTATTCCAAACTTTTATGTAGGTATATGAGATTTGATCTGTGTACTATCTGTATATTACATCACATCTATGACAGCATTGATTTTAAACTCCTGCAAGGAAATACAGATGCTAACTAACTTCAACAGCACCTGCCAAAGAGGAAAATAGAAGGAAACCAGTTAAACAGACACTGGCTGACAGGAAATCATTACAGACATCACGTGTGAAACTTTAATGAAGATCTGATCTTGCTGGTGGATAGATGGGCAGAAACAATGTCATATATTAGCAGTGGATGAAATAGGATGATCAGGATGATAATGACATGGCAGGGGCCTGTGACCAAACACAAGGAGAATTTTGCTCTAGCAGTCTATATCCACAGGGAGGTGTATTAAAAAAAAACACTAAATAGAATCATAAACAATACATACTTAAAATAGTTAATATTTAACAATGCAATACATAGTTATTTCCTGTATATACACTGCTCACAAAAATTAGGGGATATTTCATTAGGTAATATTTCATTTTGAAAGCTGTTATGCAGTATTATCAAACTGTGAATATACTGCTCATTTTGAGGGCCAACACTAGAGCTCTCAAAGTATCTCTGAGTTCTGACAGTCTGTGATTGGACTGCTACCACTGTGCACCACTGTTTCCAACAACAGCCTGAGAGCCCTCTGATCCATAATGACTTAGAAATGCAGTGAAGACAACAAAAACATCTAAATAGGGGAAGAAAATATGACAGTATAAGACAGGACTCTGTGCCTGGGAGTCGTCTTCAGGGCTGCCAGTGAGTGATGCTCTGTCACTCACACAAACGACTACCATCATCGGTGAAGTCCCAGTGAGCCACATTTCCTTCTTTATCTAATAGAAAGTAATGACATATACAGGCTGCCAGGCCTCTTTGGCAGCAATTGGACCCTCTGGGGAGACATTTTGCATCTCTTGCCGCAATAAGAATAAACGCATAGGGGAGTCTATTTGGCTGAGTGTGATGGCTAGCGCGTCACTTATCGCAGCTCAATAAATCTCCATGCCTCAGTGAAGAGATGGAAGCAGTTATCGCATCTCGGCAGAGCCCACGTCGCACAGACCTCGATGACTGACGGCTCAGCGCATCATCGCAAATTAGTTATCAAGGTGGAAAGAGGGGAAGGGTGATGTGATTTAGCCAGACAAGAAATAAAGGAAATCGAAAAATAAAAGAATTACAGAAATGGGGAAATAAAAGGGAAGAGAAAGTGGGAAAACATATCGATGAGGAGAATGTACATTCTGCAATAGAGTAAAAAAAAAATGTAAGTGAAAATTAAAACTGGCAAACTGTAAGATCTGCAACAAGGGCGATGATGCTGATCACACTGTTCTGTCTGCATTTATTATTGAAATTGAAAACAACGGCACATTTTGGTAGCTATTCAATTACCACACAAGCTTCAGTAGCAAAAAACATTTTTAAACCTGCTTGAAATCTCTTGTTCCCATAGGTTCCCTTTGGTGAAATTAAAATAACTTGTGCTTAACCAATTGGACGGTATCCTATGCATTTGATTTATTTCCAGTCTAAAAAAATGTATGTTAGCATATCTGGCATATGTGCGGTGACCTCAGCAGGATATATAGCATGTGAGAGAGTAAGTAAAGTATAGATCTACTTAGCAGGTGGAAATGATGCATCAGGGCCCCTGCCTTCCCCAAGCCCCCTGCTCTCAAACTCTCTCATTACTAGCAAACAGCTTTCTCCACTGCTGTCACCTCATGAGGCAACATCTCTACAGTAACACTGCATTCATCCAGACCAATGGGACAGCAGATAGTCTATATTTAGGGGAATTAGCTGTAAATACAATCAGTACTGTCACACACCTCACTGCATTCCCTGGTTTCAAGGCCCATTGATCATTAGCTGCCTTCAAATACCAGGTAGCATTTAATGTCGGCAGAGGGGAAATAATAAGGCTAACAAAGATGAATAATTGATGTGTTTGCGTCTACACACGCAGGGCGAGCTTTTTCATCGTTATCATTGACTGTTAAGGAGAATCTGGTACCGCCTGTGTCAGAAGAGGAGGAAAACTCGTGCACAGTTCATTATGTTCCAAACAAACAACGGCGAGTGGAGCTCAATCTGAGCAGCTCAGCCAGATAAAAGCAATCTGTCACTTTGTACTAATGAATTTTTTTTTTCTATTTGTTTGTTTTTCACCAACGACATGCCTCAAATGTCATGTCCACCCAAGCAGCAGCCCCTCATTACTGCTGGTAATTAACTCTATATCTGACAGGACCGCCAGCTCTAACCAAACTGAAGCCTGCGCGGCAGTGCCAGGACATGCTAATAAATCAGTGGATGACAGACACACTACATAATGGAAGGCAGATGAAAAAAGAGGAGAAATGTTGATGTGAAATGTGGTTATCACTGAATACAGTAGGGGGCAGGGAGAGAGGAGACGGTACTCTCATATAATGCACTCTTATGGGTTAAGATGAGCGGGCTTTTCGCAAGGTGTATGTCCAAGGCTTGTGAGAGACAACGACAGAGTGAGAGGGATAGCAAAGTGAAGGAGGGGGAGAGGAAATTACCTGGTGTCATGACCTCGCTCTAGTTCACAATCTAATGATGAATACTAGGCCAGTGCAGCATGGCAGATTATCCCAGTGGGGACCTATAAGCCTTTGGCTTGATTTATGGCATATTTATCCCCCTCTATCTGAGGGATGTCACCTCGATGGAGAGGGAAGGAGCCTGCGAGCAGAAATGACAGGGGGAGAATTATGTGGCCATAATTGTCAATCATCACTGAATATGAGCTCCAAACCCCTTCCGTTTTCATATTGGTGCTGCGATAAAGTTGTCGCTGAAACCATGAGAGCTTCTAATGCCACTGAGAAAGGAATAATATTCACATCATTCTTTACCTCGCTCGCTGGGAGAGAGGACCTGTGTATGGTATAAGCCCGGAGGCAACCTACGGCCCAGAGCTGTGACATTAGTGCTGAGTATATATCTGCAAATGCCCCATTTTTCATATTTTTGAGGAGTATGATTAGATTAGATTGGGAATCATTTGTATTGCCTGTCTAGGAGGTTATAAAAACATTAGTCAGTCTACTGCCTTTAGCTGAGGCCCCACAAGAGCAAAACAGTATCATCAAGGGAAGCATGGGTCACACAGAGAACACTCATGAAAATAAGGGCTCCAGACTTTATGCATGTGCATTTAAAATGCCATTTTGGGGATATTTCAGAGGACTCTAATTCAACCTAAGAGAGGAAACATGCCTAAATCTATAAAGCACCAAGCCGAATTTCTATGATTTTCGAGCAGTCAGTTTAATTGTTTCTAGTGAAGTGGAAATAGGCTGAACCTTCAGTTTAAATGATTTCATAGTGAGCCGGCATTGATTGTGTTAGGTATTTCTGAGAGTGGAGTTCACATCATTCAGTTCCATCAACGTAGTGAAGATTGGAGTGAAAGACGAATCCCAGGCTGGAAATTATCCCCATTACTCAGTGCGCTCAACTGGAAACCTCATTAAACTATGTATAATCCTCTTAATCAAAGGCATTGCAAAAGAAGCTCAAAACTGATAGCCATTACCAAAACATCTCTAAAATCGCAATGTTTCTTTTCTCATTTAATTATAAATAAGGTGTGAGATTATTTTCAAATAAAGGACTACTCTCTCCATGAATCAATACAGTCACTCACAAGTTTAACCAAAGGATCAGTGAAAACAAAGTCAGGAACCAGCTTTAATATAGTCAACTCTGAAAGCATATAGTCTCTCCCCTTTTATCTGTGAGAGCCAGCTTGTGATTATTGCATAATAGTGACTTGTCACTGTGCAGCCATATTAATATACAATGTAGCTGCCCAGTTCTGCATTACCGTCTGACAGACTGTATGGCTAATTAAAGCAATAGGCATGCAGACACAGAGGGCTGAAGTGTTTCTACTGTGACACGGTGCAAGCACACAAATAACCAGGCATCTGCCTGGTGCATCTAAGTGCCTTTCTTAGTGCGGCGCTTTTCATTTTTTACACCTGACAGCATGGCGATCAGAGCTCATCAGTGGCAGCTGGTTGAGGAAGAGAGAAAGGGAGGAAGGGAAGGGCTTCAGAGAGGGCTGCATGCGCCTTTCTGTAATTGAGGGGAGATTACACGGTCTTTCAACCATGTAGTTGGTCATCACAACCCATTAACCATTTATATTAGATGCTGCTCCTGAGTGTCAACAATCGTTTAGAGGACAGATGAGGTTCAATAGACGAAAAGCCATGGGTTTTTTGTATTCTGAGGTCAGTGATTTGTTAGGATTTGCTGTTATTCTGCCGACTGTACAGCACAGAAAATACAGAAATGTCACCACCTGAGAGGTCATAGATTACCAAAGAAGACATACTTCACCACTTTAAAATGCTGGCCATAGTTTGTGCCGTAAAGTAGCTGTAGTCGTACTTGACTCTGTCTGTAACACTCAATTGAAATACTTATAGCCTCTAATCTAATCCATAAAGAACATTACCTTTGAGTACAGCAGTTTAGCAAGCACTCTCACATAACTTAAACACATCAAATATGTGGTGCCATTCGTCTCGTGAAACACACGAAACAAGAATCAATGTAAATCAGTCTGCCCAAGTCATTATTAATACTATAAGAAAGTGCTAATTAAGTTACTCTGGTCTAATGCTTTAACCAAGAGGCTGAAGTACTGTAATCGTGTTTCAGGCAAAGCAGAGTTAACCTCTCAGTGGCTTATTTTCTCAGTCAGAGATAATCGATTGGAGGCGCTTGCTAAGGTCAAAATGGCCACCCTCTTCATTTCCCAAACAACCTGACCCTGAGTCTATACACTAATGAGCTCATATTACACAGAGATCAATGGCATTGGATTCTAATTGGCAGTGGATCTGACCTGATTCAATAACCCTGAGCGTCTGACCTCAGTAGGAGAAGATGCAATAGCTATCAGTCCCAATGAAGAGTCAAAAGTGTTGTTTTGCAAACTCTCGACATGTGTATTTCAGTGAGTTCAGCATGTACTGGCAGGAGGTACTGGCAATGTTTTGTCACTCACAGTTGTTTCGGAAATCAAACCCTCTTTTTTGAAGGGGGGGTCTACAGTAAATCATCAGAATGAAAACAAGCACAATTCAAAATGTTAGTAGCTTACAGCACATTGTTTAAATATTTCTGAACAAAGATAATATTTTTATATCACGCATAAGTACAAGTTATCATGTGTACCTCAATTATTGTCATGTATTTTTTCCATATAATTATACTGCATCTGAATTACTCCCTTGTGACTGCAGGGTTTTGGAAGCCCACATCACGTTTTGCCTTGAAGGTCATCAGAAGAGGTAATGAAAAACCATTTTAGCACTCTATCAAACTCCTCTCCATTGGGGTTCCTTAACATTCGTTAATTACCTTACTAATTCTGCCATAATTCTCATATTTACAGGTCCTGTCTCAAAGGCATACAAAGACATTAAACAATGTTTTATTTCACAAGCTTGATTTACATTCCAAATTGAACCTTTTTTAACAGGTATTTTGTTTTTCCAAGCATTTGGATTTTAAGTTATGTTATTCCAATGAAACCAAATATTGCTAAAATGTAAAGAGCCCAGCTAGAATCATTATTCTCCTTTTATGTTTTAAATGGCAACAAAACTTACTAAATATTGTTCTTTTTCCTCTGTATATTACAGTTAGTAGATCATATAGTTCAAGGATCAGAGCCAGGTCCTGGAAACAGAAGTGGGGACATAGGCTCAAACTTAGGGTTATGCTTAAAACATGATGTTTTGATGTGGTGGTTTGGTAATGTAACCTTGCTATGGACTACAATGGACCAGGTTAAGTGGGATAAACTGGGATGCTTGTTTTTGTTATTATTTCTTCTCACTCTGACACAGACAAGAGAGAAAATCTAATTAAATACCTTAAATTGTAAAATTACTGTATCTTGCAGTGTATTTGCTGGCTCCCTTTTCAATGAACAGCGCTAAAGGGTTTTCAGCAGAAGAAGAAATAGCACAAGGGCTGTACTACAAGTCATCATATAGTAGTTTTGAGTAAAATAATGTGTCTATTAAAAATACATACAGCACCCCCTCTTTATTTGACGTGCACTTTCCTGGTCAGAGTTGTGGGTAGATGGAGATTTTCCCAGAATTCACTGGGCACATGCAGAGGTACACCCTGGACAGGGTGCCAGTCCATCACAGAGTTACACTGTATACAGTAATGTCAAAATCCATTTTTGCTTTAACTTTCAATGCTTTAGGTCAAAGTACTGTATAAACTATTTTGATGTTGCAATTACAATAACACATCAGGATCAGTAACAACAGAAACGCATGGCTGGGAAGTGTTTAGTGTAATAGATAAATATTTAAATATGACAAGGGTGCCGACTCCCCCATCTTTTCAATTTGTTTTCAGTATGGCAAGTTTAAACTGTGTACTGACCATGCTGTTAAAGTTATGCAGTAATACTAAAGGATAAAAAAGGTGATAAAAGCCATTCAATCCTAAGTTATTAAAGCACCAATTAAATACAAAAACATCACAAATTGCACCACACTCTGCAGCACAGATGAGGATCTGACAGATTATTATATATAGATCACAAATGGAAATAAATAGAAAACCAATATTCTTTTAACAGGAGATCAATAAAAGACTGAAATACAGAATATTGTAAACCTCAACAAACATAATGGTATAAAATAGAAGCAGGAGCAGCTAAGAAAGTCATAGTGCCCAAGGGCTCACCTGCATTGTGTTGGCTAAATAGGGCTGATTCATTTTTCAGCTGATGGAGGGAGACGTGAGCACCCTGGGCAGTAGAGCTCCAGTCTGGCCCTGAGTAAATATAGAATTTGTTATTCTAGGTGACAAGCCTTGTCACACTATCAGTGACATTTCAATCAGAAAGGGATTATCTAAAATACTCAGCCTGTTCCCTGTACTGCTTCACATTTAAGCTGCCTCTTTTGTATTAGTGTGAGCTCTGATGTTACGTTATGAGTTTGTTATGTCCATGGCAAATTGAACAGTCATGGTTATATCAGCTACACTGGCATGGGTATCTTTGTGCTCGGAATTAAACACAAATATAATTGCCTGTGACAAAAGTTATTTAGGACTGTCATCTGGGAGTAACTCGAAAGCTTACAGGGGACACAAGCTTGAAATGTGTGTTTGCCATGCAACGACTGCTTTGTAAAACAATGTGATGTTGCAAAATAATATTTACAACTATACTCAATATAAGTTAGTATTCAACTGCACATTGTTGTGTTGTGAAAAAAATAACACTGGCAACACTGCACTTGTGTGGAGTGAGTGTGTGTGAGTATCGTTGATTAGTTTGGCTCAGCTGTGTGAGGGGATTTTGTGCAGATACACAGGAAGTGTCTTTGACCCAGTATTTAGAAGTCGCTGGCCTTGGCCAAAGTGACAAGACTGAATCCCAACAGCATCTAGTATACCAACCCCACCGGGAGGACAGTCTGTTCACCGATTCCTAATTATACTCCATCTGACACCACTGTCCTCTGCCAACACACACACACACACACACACACACACACACACACACACACACACACACACACACACACACACACACACACACACACGTAGCGTTTATTAATGTAGTGCTTGTATTAGAAAAATCAGAATACCCCATAACAAGCACACATTGATCACTTACAGTCAAAATAAGCTAAACTGACTATATATAATGTAAATATAATGTACAAATATAGTCAAAATAAAATTTTATATACAGTTTCGCTGAAACAGGAATTATTAAAAAAAAAGTACACAACCTCAAGTAAGAAAATGAAACAAACAGAACTTGTGATTGTACAGAACTCACCTAAAAACAGTTTGATTACTGTGTAATTAATGTTTTAAAGAGCAGGATAATGTGAATCGCACGTTTCTAGTTAAGGTATCAATCAGGACATTTCAATATATATATATATATATATATATAGACATTTGTGCTGGGATTATACAGCTGCACATTGTTATTGTTAAAAGTTTTATTTTTTAGAACGTATAATTCTTCATTTAAATTTTGACTTTATATCTATTTGTGAAAATTAAATTGTGTACCACAATAAATATGAGAAGGAAATTCCCTACACTTGATTTGCTTATCTACAATAGTGCTGTTAAATGTTTGATGACTATAAATAAAACATGTTTGCAATTAAGTTTTGTTTGTACTTCATTGCTAGTTAATTGAGCAGTCTGTTTTTTTTGCATTTGCATTTCTCTAAACCAGGCTGCTGAACACATAGGTTAGAGACTGGGTAGCATTAATATATATATATATATATATATAATTGTTATTTTATTAAAGGAAGGGCAGGCAGGAAGGAAGAAAATAAGGAAGAAATTAAGTAAACCATTTTGTCATTTTGCATTTACAAAATATCAATAATGATTATGAATCTATACTGTGCAGCCATATAGCCAGTACTGCAAAGCCACGGGTTACACAGTCAAAGCATAGGATCTAAGAGCAAAAGAATGTGCACCTGCCAGAAAACGGTTGCGTATAAATGTCTTGTAACTCAGACATACCATTGCACACTGGTGAAACATGTTCCTAGAAATCCCATCTGATTAAAGCTAGTTAGCAGAGGCTGCCCAAGCACTGCACTGTTAACGCCAGAGTAATTAAAGAATAACAGCATGCCACATTGTGCGACAGCAAATGGCATCATATGTTAACCGGACCAGTAGTGTGAGTGAGTGGCTTTTGGCACAGACCTGGCAAAGTGCAAATTAAGCCAAGGAAGCTTTGCTTACTCTATGTTCATCTACAGATCCCTTAAGATTACTGTAAAACAGCATGGTATTTTAAAAACCTAGTTCTGTTCTTTTAAACCATGTTACAGAAATAATACATATAATGCATATAATGTGCAACATTATAGGAGTTATTATTAGTTAGAAGTGTTAGCCTTTTTTTAGAGCTACTAAGACAATGAATTGTCAAGTTCAGTGTTCTGTACACACAAATGCATGGCAATGCTCAGCCAGGATTCTCAGACTAACTATTGTGTCGTCTGTTTAATCCTCTTGCAACATTCTCTGCAAATAAGGCCATCTTCAGTATTAGGTCACATAGCAATGCATTCTGCAGTTGTGCAATAAATAGCAATGTCATCCTCCAGCTATTGTGGCCATATGTTTGTTTGGTCATGTTTTTTTTTTTAATTCTCATCAATACCACATCAGAATTGTGTTACAATATCACAGTATCAAATACAGTTCCATGTTTATGACTGCATTAATTTCTTCCTCAGAACACCACTTTGTAGATCCGGTCAAACATTCACAGTGTGAAATCAGTAAGCCAAGGAGCACACATTTAATTGCCTTTATTGTTCACATTATTCCATTTGAATAATGTAAGTATATCAGTAGCATAATAATAAACATCCCCTGACCTGAAAAGATAAAGAAACTTGTGAAATATACTGTAACAGCAGTTGGTTAAGAATGAAAATGTTGAAGGATACATACTACACTACATGATAGATGATGAAGAAGACCACGCTTGTTACAGAGGTGATCCACACCCAATATGCAGATTATAATATCAGAATTTGTACCACATTGTGCCTTTGACACTATATTTCAATTATGTAAAATATATAGGTATATACCAGGTAATATTTTTTCAGGTGTTAAAATATTAATGAAATAACTGGCAAACATAAAAGTGCAAAATATTAAGTTTACACCATTTTACACCATTTTCTCATCATTTATTACTGATTTACACAGTGTCCATGTACACAGATAAAACCAGGAAAAAATATTAACGTTTGTGATACAATTCAAACTAATGAATGGCGCGATGTTCAAAGTTTTCTAGCATATTGTATTTTGTTGGTTTTTTTTTCATTCTTTTTTTATTAGTTGCTTGTTAGTTAATAGGACTGTGGTGAACTAGGAGATAAGGTACTGGATTATTGTGGACCAGAAGGTTGAGCTGCCACTGTTGGGTCTTTGAGCAAGGTCTCAAAGGCCCAGCTTGTCTCTCTGAATAAGGGTGTCCAGTAAAAAATTCAATATAATTGTAGTTTGTAATTAGCCACAGTTTATCAGGCTCACGTTTTGGCCTGGTCAGATTCCTGAATTGATGTTTGTATGTTTAAATATTATATACTACATAGAATATTTAGTCTGGCATTAAACACAAATATCTGGGAACAAACTTCAACTGATTGTCATTTATTTGAAGCCGTTACCATTGAGTAAACCAACACTGATTTGCAATTTTGCATTTTTTCCCAAGGAACGTCCAATTTTTTTAATGTTAACACGGGCATGTTCAAATAATGCAGCTGTTTGCAGAGCTCCTTTGCATAGGAAAGATGCAAAATGTTACCTCAGGATGTTTTACAATGTGTAGAGTCAGACTAATAATTGCTGTCTAAATCTTAATCAATAATTGTAAATAAACTTTCTTTTTTTATCCATTGTTTTATTCAACTGTGACAATGATCAAAATCCCTTTAAATACAGAATATAGAAACATATAAGAAACATTTTTATAGCTGCTAGCTATAGCCTCCTGGTCAACACTAATATAAA
The DNA here is from genome assembly GCA_034779995.1 of Parotocinclus haroldoi. Classification (NCBI taxonomy): domain Eukaryota; kingdom Metazoa; phylum Chordata; class Actinopteri; order Siluriformes; family Loricariidae; genus Parotocinclus; species Parotocinclus haroldoi. Next base: position 8,794 of record JAUZST010028312.1, on the reverse strand, counting down.
TGTAAGGATGCAACCACAGCTCTAATGTAAATAAGGAAACAATTGTGAGCCTGATTACTTTTTACTGTGTGAGTTCTAAAAAAGAAGTGGGCTCGTGCAAAGGCAGCATTCATCTGCAGATGACATGTTCTGTTGTAAAATTAACGACGTTCGAAGCCACGTCCTGGCAGGAGCGAAAGTGCCGCTACAATTAGCCCTAACGCTAGGATAACAGTGCGCCAAATGGTGCCGTCAGCCCACCGTTTAATTGCCTTGGCACCACTGCCACATATAATCACCTGTCATTACTAACAGAGACTGCATCTGTTTACGCGTCTGTCCGAGGTGCCAAAACGTGCCCATCTTAAGGCAAAGACGGCTTTCATGAAGACCCAGACAGAGCCCTAAACATGCAAGGTCATTCGCTAAATCAGGCATCGCATATCGCTCAGCGGGAATAATGCAGACGGATTTCACTGAGTGAATACCTCATGTCCTAATTTCTGCATAACACATAAAAGAGTTGTTTAATTTGTGGCAGTGTAGACATGCCTGCTTTTTCATTCAAAGGTCATTATTGTATTATAACATTCTGTGGTTGTTCATTGCATGCAAATGAAACAATACGGCCCAGGGTGGCAATGTAAAAAGTATGTTCTTTGATTAGGCAAAAAAAAAATTTCATTGTCAGCTTGACAGAATCTAAAATCCAGCCTTTATTAAAAGAAAAGGCAAAACAGCCATGTCAGCTTTGTTCCACCCACCTCCTCTTGGTGACAGGCCAGCCGGTCAACATCAGAGCTCGTGGAATGTAGCACACACAGCCTACTAATTGACAGATTGAGGGATGGAAGAGGATGTACACACCTGATGAGTATGACTGCGCACACACCTGAGTGCTCATCCCGGGCTGGGGGGAGGGTTTGGGCATGGGCGCTGATGTATGACCACGGATGGGTGGCACAGCTGTTGGCAGAGAGGGGCACCAGAGAGGAGAACTCATGCCTGCTGGCCCCACACTGCTGATCAGAGGAAATAAGGTAAGTGGGGGTGGGCTACTGTGCGTGGGTAACGTAATGTAATGTGATGTAGCTGCCATCAATGAGAAATGGGTTAACATTTGGAGGGCAGCAGGCTTCTGATATTCCAAACTACCACTAACAAGCTGGAAAGATACTGACACGTAAAAGTGCTTAACACTAAGGACTCTCGTGAATAAACGCAATAACGTGCAATTTACCCAATCCGCCTACTAATGTGTGCGGTCATAATGATTACACACTGAACACAGATGCCACAATCTAATAAAAGTAGGAGCTTGACCACCAAGCATGGTGTAAGTAAATTAATAGGAGAGGACAGCCTGAAGATTGGCTCCGTGGCTTTCTGCCCAGCACCCTAGTAACGGCTGGTGGATGTGTGTGTGTGAGTGGGTGCAAGTGCGTTGCTGTGACAGAGAGCAGTCCTGGGATGTGACAGGCCCCCCTGGCCCTGGCAGCCCCCCAACTTTGACCCCGAGCCCAGTGATACCCCTCCACAATGCGGCCGCTGACAGGAGCAGCTGTGGCGCGCGGCTGAGATTGATGAAATTTTCATAACTGCTTCCCCCGAGTTCTCCTTCACCTTCAGGATAATTTATGACCCACTCGACAGCCTTGAAGAGACAATATGCTTGCCTTGAAATTAACTGTAACAGTCTTGTAGGTTGTAATTAACAGCGGTTCACAGAGTGAAGGAGGCAAGTATAGCACCAACTGGATCTGCATGAATAATTGATGGTGTTTCCAGGGGAAATTAAGAGCTCCTAATGTTATTGTTTCCACACACATGTCCACTCCGGTTAAAGTCAAGCCTGTGTGGTGTAAATGGTAACAATCAGTCTTTGGTCCCAGGGTACTCCAGATCTGGTTATGACAAGGAGGCTGTGGTGCTGTCTTTTGATTTTGCATGCTGTATAAGATATTTGCTACAATAAGACTGCAGAAGAGAGATTAAAAACATGACAGGATTGGCAATTTCATATCTCTGGATCTATTGAATTAGAAATTAAGCACCAATAAAGTCACGCTGAAAGATAAAAAGGTGCAAATGCAGAGCTGAGACAACGGGAATCAAAAGTCTGAGGTAGAGGAGCAGATGGACCTCTGCTCGCAGTTCATTTATCAAACCTGGCTCCATCACGCTGTACCCTGCCTTTGCTCTATTTTCATGCCCCCCGCATGGCCAAAGCCCTCTCATCGTTTAGTTCAAATGGCCATTATCATGTAATAGCTTCTCTGTAATAAGTAGACATCGGGTTGAAACTATAAAAAACCTACAGCCTGCTCCTGCAGTTTGTTCACTCATTCAGAGTCACTACGTGATTCTTAAACTTCCTATTCACACCCTATCAGTGATGGGTAGGTCAGCGTAGGGTCACTTCCTGGGTGGGTATGAAGGTGTCAGCTAGGTTCAGAGGTCAGAGGTTATATGCAGTGGTCCTCCTGGTTCAAGTGAGTGTAGTGAAAGGTGCTGTCTTCAGGCCAAACAATAGGGACAGTGACAGAGATCTAACCTCACAGACACCCTTATTAAAGCTCAAACAACACTCGTTACAAAGGAATTGTTCGGAATATACAATGCTTACATTGCAACTTACATAACGATAGGTCACATTAAAGGTCAACTGAGTCTTATGTTTTATGCTGAATATACACTAGAAGACTGAAAATATTTTTTAAAGATTAAAATCTGCTTAGTGAGTTTTTCAGTTGCTAACTAAAACAGAATGTGATTTTGCAAAGACTGGGGATCACATGCACACTAATTTCTGTCACCTGGTCAAAGATTTTATATATCTTGTATATGATTACACTTTATCATTATACATTTAAATTATATATATATATATATAAATTATATTAATTATATAAAATATCATATATATATATATATTTACACAAAGTCGATTTTCAGGAAAGTTCCTGTACTCAATTTGTTGAAAATCCTTAAAACACATTCAGTGCGAGGCCTGCATTATTTTTTCACACTTTAGTGCCACTATGTAGGAATGTAGGATACAGGGTTTTACCCTAACTTCATTCACCCTAAGCCTCATTTTATCCCTAAAGGCAAAAAGGTTATGAGAGTTTTGAATACAAACACACACATTGTGGCGTATTGTCAGTGATACCTTTGTAGACCTAACTTAACCTCTTTAACAAGCTCTAGGCCTTTGGCTGAAGTAATCAGTTGCTGAGAGACGCTTTTCAGCATCACACACATTGCTCCAAAACATTCCATTCAGCTCCAAACTAAGAATGGGTTTGGTCACAGACAATCTCACTGAGGCTATATTTACCTTATCCGAAGCTCTTTGTGTCGGCTAATGCTTCTTTAGGCACTGTGTATATGGACAGATGACAAGTCCTGTCATCTAATACAGGGAAGGCCCATCCAAAAGTCCCAGTGTTTCGGGTCAGTTAGCGGACATTTATAATGGTCTCATTGATAATTGAGTTTCTCATTGAGTTTTAATGGGTAACTGACAATTATTCTATATGATTTGTTGAGTTTTTTTTATTAGTGCATTGACACTATTACATGAAATTTAAATCAACTGCCTAATAATAAAAAAGAGCACGGAATCAATCAGGTAGGAAAGTTATAATGATGCATAGAAGTGCTTTGTGCACCAAAGACAATAAGTTCCATTACTAAGTCAAGTGGGATGCTTCTATACCGGCCAAAAGTATGGAAATGGTTTTTAGATTTCAAAAACAAGTCAATTTGCCAACCACCAACAAACCACAACATTACTGGCATACGGTTTAACCAAAGTAGTTTTACCCAGAACATTCCATTGGTTTGCAAAGATCTCAGTCTCAGTCTGACATGTCTTGTGGGAAGTGGCTTCTTAGTCCTTAGTTCTGGTTATTTTTCAATGATTTAGTAACCACTAACTTAACACCCGTGATTTAGTTAACTAAGGCATCAGCAACATCTTGTTAGAGATGAGTATTCAAGAGTTTGTATAAAACTTAAATTTCATACATAAATTCAGAATTAGGAATCATTTAGTTGCTGCAGAAATTAATCTGCATCTGTTCGAAGGTGATCCCTTTTTGACAGTACAAATAGTAAAGGCTACACAGACAATCAGATAAATATAGGAATATATTCATTCTAATACCTGAACAAACATAATGCTAGGTCATTCAGTAAGACCCTTAACCCTCACTGACTGTACCTGCATTATGTAGGCAAAAGTATTGGGACACCTACACATGCACCTACAATATGTATGTAGCGTTATTATGCTGCTTCCACTCTTCCGGGAAGACATTATACAAGATTATGGACTGTGTCTGTGGGAATGTTTGCCCATTCATCCAGAAGAATGTATGTGAAGTGAGACACTGATGCTGGACAACGGGGTCTGGCTTACAATCTCCAATCTTTTTCATCCTTTGCTTTGTTCACTGGGGAGCAGTCATACTGGAACAGAGAAGACCCTTCCCCAACCTTCAGTTCAGTTTCAGTTCTAAGCATACAATTGTCCAAAATGTCTTGGTTTGCTGAAGCATTTAGAATTCCCTTCATTTGAACCAAGGGGCTTAGGTCAAACAATCCCGCAGCATTATCTCTCCATCACCAAATGTTACACTTGGCACAGTGCATTCAAGCAGGTAACATTCTCCCAGCATCCACAAAACCCCAGACTCCATCTGGATCGCAGATAGATCCATCACTCCAAACAGCATGTTTTTTCTGCTCAACAGTCCAGTGATGGCATTCTATTTACCACGCCATCTGACTTTTGGCATTGTGCTTGGTGAGGTAAGGTTTGCATGCAGCTGCTCCGCCATTGTAACCAGGCTGTGAAGCTCCATGTGCACAAGTTTTGAGCTGATGTTAGGGAGGATGTTATGACTCCTAAACACTGCGAGTTCTCAATAATACTACTCAGAGGTGACCGTGGAATATTTAGTAGGAATAATTATCACACACTCCATTACCGTACCACATTTGAGTCCAATAAGCTCTTCTAATGAATTCTTTCATTAAGATTTGTAAAGCTAGATTGCATGGCTAGGTGCTTGATTTTAAACACGTGGAATAGGACTGAACGGCACACCTGAATTCAGCAATTAATTATTGTGGGCAAATACTTTTGTACATATAGTGTAGAGTGATTTTATTGTTTTGTAAGTTGCTCCGGATAAGGGAGTCTGCTAAGTGATGTACATGTTGCAAAAGCTACAAAAAATGAGCTATAAAGATAAAAAAAATAGTTTTAGTGCGCTTCCCAGACATTTGGCCTGTAAGGAACAAACCGTAGAACAGTTTTCATAAAACGCTTCAGTTGACATACTATACAGTTAAGTATATATTGCTAGTCATAAACAAACAGTAAATAAAAATAACTTGCATACATTAAATCATTTAGAATAAACTTTGTGTATAGAGGCTAGACCAATGTAACTGCTGCACTGGACTCTTTCAGAAATTTAACATCACTTACATCTGTGTCAAAGTGTGCCTGACAAATACAAAGTGCTATATGAGGTGTAAAACATCTGAAAACATGCCTCTGAATGCTGTAGGATATGGGAACAAAAGTGGCTCTCTAAGGGAAAGCACCAACATATTGGGCCAATAAAAGAGCCTGGGCCTGCCTCCTATTTGGAATGCTAGTGATGTCTGGGTTTTCTTTTGTACGGTTCTGTAGCCCTCCATTTAACCAACTGTTGCACTCCCGCATCACCATATGCTCTCTATAGAAGAAGTGAGGCAGAATGAGCTGCGTTTGTGTTCCACATTGGTTATAGAAAAAGGAAATCTGTTTTGGCTCAGTTCAAACAGGCCCGGGGGAGGGCCTTTGAAAAATATTTCAACCGCCTTCTTGTCTTAAGAATTACGACCCCATTAGCCAGTGATACCACCTAGCAAGCTTCTAATGTAGCTGAATATCTCAAAACTGGAACGTGGAGAGAGTATTATACAAGTTTATGTTTATTTCCACGGTTTTTTTTTAGCAGATGATAGATTGTCTTGTTGGAAAAAAGATCATGCACTGAGGCTACCCAGTTTCCAATTGGGTGTGCATTGCTAAATGCGTGAGGAGGCTCCAGTGTGATCAGGCTGTGCAGTAGCATTGTGTTTGGAAGCGTCACCAGAGAGGTCAGCTAGCAGACACATAGGTCAGAAGAGCTGAATATCATTCACTCCTCCTGCTGTTCCATTCAACTGCCATGGGAATGAAGCAAAGTTTGTGTATAGAGACCTACTGAAGAGCTTTCATTTAGCTATTGTTAGCCTACCACAGCTCTGCAATCAATTAATGTCACTCTGTATGCCACTGCAATGAATTTCATGTGTCTTAAAAAGCAAGTTGTACATACTAGATGACCATAATTCAGATGGGCCCTACAGTTCGCATACATAAAATCAGCTGTTGTTAGCTCTCTCAATTTTTTATTTTTTTTATTTCAACTAAACAGTCAGATAAACAACACACAGTGTCTCCTCCTTACAAAGTGCTGGTGAAAAGAATTTTGACCACTTCACTTCACAGAAGTCATAGGTCAGTTATCACTGGGGGAAGACAAACCTGACCCTCAATGAGAAGCCCAAAAATCCAGGGTACATTGAGGCATCTTAACAAGCCATTTGGAACCATATGAGCTCACACTGCACGGATGTTCAATTGTTACTGCAGAGGAAACATACAAATAAATTATAACAATCAAATACATTAATGCAAATGGACAGGACTCAAGCTGTCTTAGTTTACGATCTGTTCTCATAATAAGATAAATTCAATATCAGAGCTTGACCATAAAACACCGACCACCTGCATTTGGTTTTAAAAAGTTGAAATATAGCAATTTATAAAACACAGCAATTTATGTCCATATTAGATGTTTAGAAAGACATGAAAAATGAAGCCATTTCCTTTAGTACTTTGCAATAACCTTTGATAATGCAAACATTATGATAGCAACTCATATATGCAATGCATCAAATCATGTGGAACTGTTGTACATGTGGCAATTGTTAGCTCAGATTTTTTACTCAAAGACCTCTCAATTTTTCCCATCACACTCATTGTATAAAAAGTTGGGGAGGGGAACATTTGTATGTATGTCATCCTTAATGCCAATCAAAATGTAACTCATCCAATTAAATGTGGAGTCTGCTCTTTTTAAGAGCAACATCATGAAAATGACTTAAAAAAATAGAACAAAACTATGATCTGAAACTTTTTAGGGCTTATTTTGAATATGTCTGAGTAATGTGCCTTGTTTGTTTCTGTGCCATGCTTTGCTTTTGCTATTGCTATATCCAAAACCACAAACGACATAAAACATATCAAATCTATAACACAACCATTGGATGCAGCTTCTATTTTCCTTCCAAAGAACGTTTAGAGCTGCTGCCAATGTGTTTTATATTATGACAAGGCTGATTTAACAGTCAACAGCAGTGTATGTGCATTGCATGTCATTTGAAGTTTCCTATGCATAGGAGTTGACCCTAATTATAATCAAACCTGATGACTTCTAAATACTATTTGCAAACACATTTCTATAACTGATCCAACACTAAGTAGGTCACTGAGCTGTCCCAAGATCTGTTTATAGAAGAAACCTCCCAACATTTAAATGATTGTGTACTATTAAACTTTACAATTAGTAGTCCAGAACCTTATCCTCTGAGTATTCACACAAAATATATCTAAACATTATGTAGATATACTAATACAATTAAATGTATTAGTACCTGCATATATAATTAATCAGGATTTTAATTTAATTCAATTTGAGTCATACAAGTGGACAATACACTCAACAATTTTAGTCACCTCAGTGTCACTGATCTACTGAGACTAGTCCACCAGCCAAAAATATCCAGCCACCAGCATCCTGTAGGGAGCATCCTGTGAGGTGTGGTAGATCTCTCTAATACAATGAACAATGAGTGAACGAAGTTTGGTTAAACTCCAGCACTGGTGTCTCTGATAAACTCATACCAGATCAACACACCCATACCATCAACCACACCATCAACGTCAGTGTCAATGCAGAGCTGAGAATGATCCACCACCCAGATACTACCTGATATGTGCTGGTCCATTAGTGAACATAGTAAAGTGGACTAACAAAGTATATAGAGAAACAAAGTGCCTATCTTTGTTAGGTAATACTTATAAAATGGACAACAGTGTAGAAACAAAGATACATACCCAATAAAGTGGTTAGTAAGTGTATACACTTTGGCTGGATGCATTTATTACTGTTTAATAACTGAATAGAATTAATTATTATTCAACATATCTTGCTCATTGTGACTTAGGTAGTGGAGGGATGCTGTGTAAAACACAAAACGCACAAAAATGACTACTAGAATGGTGCCTATTAATGTAATTGTATTAACTACTTTTCCATCAAATACCATGTGAAAACTATTCCAAACTAGTCCAAAATGGTTTACCATTCACACAAGTTCTGTTCCCTATAAAATAACAGAGTTCTGTACATTATGTAGAATTAAGGGACTAATAATTAAGGGACCATTTAGGAGGGACACAGTTCATATTTAGGTGCTTAACATGATCAAGTTTAAAAAAGGCGATTAACATTTAAGACACAACATTACAAGTAACAATAAAATAGGGTTACTAATTTTCAGTCTTAAATATTCTTAAGTCTAGTGTATATAGACTACCCCAGCCGTGTAACTGGAAAAAGCTGCACGCCGGTCCCAAGCCTGGATAAATGGGGAGGGGTGGAGAAAGCAATGGCAAACTACTCCACTATCCTGCTGAAATACT
>JAUZST010028301.1:0-57434 GCA_034779995.1 Parotocinclus haroldoi | reverse complement strand
TGTGAGTGCGTGAGTGGGTGAGTGGGTGAGTGTGTGTGAGTGTGCGTGAGTGTGCGTGTGTGTGAGTGTGTGCGTGTGTGTGCGTGTGTGCGTGTGTGCGTGTGTGCGTGTGAGTGTGTGAGTGTGTGAGTGTGTAAGTGTGTGAGTGTGTGAGTGTGTGAGTGTGTGTGCGTGTGTGTGCGTGTGTGTGCGTGTGTGCGTGTGAGTGTGTGAGTGTGTGAGTGTGTGAGTGTGTGAGTGTGCGTGAGTGTGCGTGTGTGCGTGTGTGCGTGTGTGCGCGTGTGTGCGTGTGTGCGTGTGAGTGTGTGAGTGTGTGAGTGTGTGAGTGTGTGAGTGTGTGTGTGTGTGTGTGTGTGTGTGTGTGTGTGTGTATTATTATAGTACGAGTGAGTCTCTGCTGTCTTCTGTAACTTTTGCTGCATAAAACCCCCATAAGCTTAGGCTTTTACATAAAGCCTTCAGAGATATTTACATTGCTTTTAAAGCTTTTTGTTTAGCCTGTCATAAAGGCCCAATTTAGGAAACTTAAACTGGATTACTATCAAGTAGCAGTTATGTCTTTTTAATGTAGGTGACTCGTTGTTTTTATAACGTGTACTGCTGAGATGCACTCGTGTTGTCTGTATGTAAGCTGCCCATAATATATTGTTTTATCTATGTTAACTGTACCACACTTTGTTTTTAAAATGCGTTATATAAATAAACTCTTACTTTATTAAGCTCTTGACATCATTCCATTTAGAAGAGAACAATAACAAGTGACAGTACTATTTTAAAGTAACGATTTAGTAAACACTAGATCATACCACCAGAAACGTTTCTTATACCTTCAGCTAGTGCAGTTCCATTGGCAGTGTACAAATATATCAATAAACAAAATGCTGTTTTATATTTTACTATAATACTGTTTTAAATAGTTTACTTCTGCAGCTGGTTGTGGTTTCCTTGATGCTACATTTCATTATAGATAGCAATACTACTGAAAAGAATTTGAGGATGAACATCAATTAAACGAATCTTGTTTCATCTAAGCATCATGTTTAGACTGTTTAAAATGTATTTCTGTAGTGCTTTTTATGATAAAGCACTGTCTCAAAACAACTTACAAATATGTAGATCCGGGGTTTGGGGGACCTCAACCTAGATGTCCTGTGTAAGAATTAAACTCGTTACCTACTATATTTCTAGTAATAGTTTAAATAAACAGCAGTTAAATTTAAAAGAAAACTATTCATTAAAAATACATAATAAAGAAATCAAAATAGAATATGTAGACTTTGATCAATTAGATTCTAATACATTTATACATATAATACAATATTATGAACAGCATAATATAATAAGTACTTTGTCAAGTTAACAGATAAACAGAGTCACTGTAGGATCTCGTGTCTTCAGCAGGAAAGTTTTGTTGGCATGGCATCCTCACTCCAGTTGAGGAGGGGAACGGGGAGTTCTATCATCTTCATCCATCTCAATTCACATCAGCACCACTGAGCTCATCAAACATTTAAATGTCCAGAATACCCTGGAGAGTTTTTAGGCTCTTTTCGTCTTCTCCAAAATACCTGAGTGGTGACGTTGAGCAGGGGCTGGGTGGTAAACTGAAGCTTGACGTAAAACTTTTAACAGATGGGTGTTATATTTTGAAAGGTTTGCTATAGTTATACCTCCATGTAGCCTCTTTATGTTTAAACTTTGTGACCCTGCACAGGCATAGCATGCATTTCAGGTTATAATGAGCACTTTCCATGGGGGGCTGGAAATCGGCGCTTCACTTAAACTAGAACTCATCGTCCTCTCTCTTTCTCATTTTTACTCTGTTTATTTACAATTTTCTCTCTTTTGTCCTACCTTTTTTTTTCTTGTGTTGCCCTTTCTCTGAACACTTCCAGCTGCTGGCTCCGCTCCTTGCTGGATGTGGAACTAGTGTCAGATCTCCTTATTCTTTTAACCAGTAAAGCACCAGAAAAGGTGCATGGACACAGCAAACTTTTGTTGTTCTCTTTTTTTTTTTTAAGCTCATCTGTGTAGATGAGTTGTCAGGTCGGTCACTCATGGCAGTCGAGGAGGAGGGACATCTTTACCCCCTGTGTATAGAAAAGTAATGCCATCCGTTTGAAATTGAAACGGCTACTTCCTGCACCATAATCATTTCCATTTCCACCTTATTTAGTATCCAGGCGACCCAACTGCGTTTCCTCACCAAGAGAGTTTCGGATGAAAAAGAAAACTACAATCCAGGACCAACTTTTAGAAGTCTTTTGCCTTTTTTGTGCACTTTGTTTACTGCAATTTCCTGGTACTGCACTGTGGGTGGTCTCAAGATATCTGCCTTATTTCTTATTTCATTGTAAGATTTCATTAGAAGATTTGTTGCCAGTTGGTCATTTTGCATGAGCAGTATTGCTAAAGTTATTACTCTGTTGTAAAGTAATGTGCTTTCCTCCACCCCCACCCCCCTGAAACTAGAGTTTCTAAAATCAGTCATCCACTAAGATGCTTATGTTAAATTGGAACCAGTTGTAGAAACATATTTTGCATACCTCCATATGTGAATTCGGTACCGTCGCTGTTACTTCTTAGGAACTGTGTAGTACAGCTAATGCATCTGTTTATCTTTGAAATAAATTGAACAGCATTGATATAATATCAAATCTCGTTTGAATAATCCCCTTATAATTTAGCTACTGGCTGCCTAGATCTTCAAATGCTGCCACAAAAACTTTTTTTCTGCTTTTCTTTAAGAAATATCTTGTTTGTCAGATTGAAAACATACCATCTGCTTCTCTTTCCTATCTCTTCCTTTACATCTGTTATTCTTTCCTCACTTTCTCGTTCCTCATCTCACTTTCAGGCAATATAGAACAGTATATTTTCTGGGATATAAGACTGCTGTAATTTAAGACGTTTCAGTAAAGCCTATGCATCAGAACATAGCTGCATCATCAAAGCCTGGATTAAATATTCATGGAGTAACAGCTTTGACTGCCGGAAGATTTAAGCTCATTAGGTTTAAAACCATGATAGAAGTTTCGAGTCGCTTCAAAGATGGTTTAATCTAGCAGTATACATGCTCATGCAGAGGTTATTTACATGGCTACGGTTTGGCTCTTCTTCCTGCATACCCAGTGTGAGCTGCTTCAGCTTCTTTTCAGTGCTAATCACTTTAACCACTTCTTCAAATGCTGCCCCTTATTTTTTTCCACATGCTTTCATTTTCTTTACACTGTGTCCTAAAGCATTAGCTACTTTATTTAGTTTAGGTTATTTTAGTTCATGTTGATATTCTGGTATGTGATTTATGCTTTATTTTGGTCTGTAACGAAAGCATAAGCTTGTTGTAACAGGTGTTAAGAGTTAAGACACATGCTTCAATAATGAAGCATAATTGAATAAACGTTAAATTGTTTGTATTATACTTTTTATTATGTAGTGCTTCTTAATTCTGGGGGAAAAAGCTTCAGCCTGAGCAAAACTAGTTTTGTAAAACTTGGGTACAGATGGCAGTCAGTATCAATAAACGTGACTCAATATATTCAATATATATCAAATTAGATAAAACAGGAAATGGCTTTCAGAAATGGATGCACTAGAGATGAAGATAAGATGTATTAAGCATTTGTTAAAAGCTCAACAGTCATGCACAAATAGTCTCTACTGAATCTAGAGTTAGGTCCTGTCCCATTTTCAGCCCGTCCTTTTAATTCTGTTCATAAACCCATGTTCGTAGATCTGTATAGATTACTGCCAGTACATTTAAAAATGTGTGCATGTAGGTGTGTAACGCTGATGTGTAGCAGCGTGATTTCATGTGTCTGTGAGAAGTCTCGATTTGTTTTCGGCGTGGGGCTATAAATAGTAAAAACAGCTTTTTCCAGAGCCACAGAACGATTTGCTCAGCTCTGACTCGAAGCTGTCAGCACTTTTCATTTAATAACAAATATACAATAAAATCGCTCTCTTTTTTTATTATTTTTTTTAAAACTCTGATCATTGTTAAGACAAGAGTTTGAGAGTTTGGCCTGCATGTAAAATATAATGCATGTTGAATATAATATTTACATTGATTGAAATGATTGAAGCTGCATTCAGAATGCAACTGTATATTTAATTAAAAATCCAATAAATGATTGCTTTTCCCTTGCTGAGTTAAAGAATTGAAGAAATGCAACTGTGCTGGGATTGTACTATAACTTTCCGCTGCATTTTACCATGTTTGTATTATAAAAAAAAATAATGGTACCATACAAGAGAAAATAGAATAAAGGCATAATGTGAGTTTGTACAGTAAAACATTTAAAACTCATTGTATAGAATTAAATGTAATACAAATGAAATCTAAAATCATTACACAGAATTATACAATATAGAACAGATCAGTATATTGAGTCGTGTTTTAATATGGTATGAAATTGAAAAATAATATACAGTATGTTTGTGATATAATATGAAATTATTATACAAAATTATAAGCATTCCTTAGTATTTACCAATATCACAGACTTTTGCCATAATTTATAATGTATCACTTTAAATTATGATTAATTTATTATTATAAATTATTATACATAATTGTTAATAAATTGTTAATTAAATTAATTATAATGAATTATTTTGTTGTAATTAAAAAATGTAGTAAAAAACTAGTTAATGCAGTACAGTACCGTTTATAAAAAGAAATTCATATAATTATTGGTATTTATATATACATATAAATAAAATCATGTAGGTAATCACAAGTTATATTGATATTAATCATTTTAATTGCATTTTTTATATATATTTAAAATACTATTTAAACTCTTAAGTTTGTTTAGGAATCTAATTTGTTTTAGGCTTTATAGATACCTGTATATGCTGTGTCTGTAAATATACACACACACACACACACACACACACACACACACACACACTGTCTCTCTATGGTCATTTTATTAGGTATGCCTTGCTGGAAAGATTCTTAAAGATTTTGGTCCTTTTTGAACCTTCAGAACTGACTGTATTTTCATGCCATAGATTCAGCAAGGTTCTGGAATGGTTCCTGATAGATTTTGGATCATGTTGACATGCTGACATCACACACTACTTCAGATTTGTCAACTGGACATCCACTCCTCTGTCAGATTAAGTAGCTCTGGTTATATCCGGTGACTGTGAAGAGTACAATGAACTCATAATCATGAAACCAGTTTGAGATGATTTGAGATTTGTGATGTGGCACCTTATCCTGCTTTAAGTAGCCATGGGCGAAGATCGTAGGGGGATTGACATGGCTGTGGCATTTAAACAATGCCTGTTTGGTAGTGAGGTGCTCAATGTTTGTCAAAAAAATACACTGCATTAAACCACCTAGGCAGGATGGATCCAAACTTTCATGTTGTTTATGCTAAACTCTCAAGACCCATCAGACCACCATTTTTCCAATCTTCTGTTGTCCAATTTTTTGCCGAATTGTAGCCTGTTTCTCTTTTTCAGACCATTCTTTGTAAATCAATAGTAGATCGTAGTAGATCAGCAATTTTTGTAATATTTAGATCAGCCATCTAGTACCAATAGCCGTGCCATGTTCAAAGTCACTGAAATCACCTTTCTCCCCCGTTCTGATGCTTGAATCAAACCAAATCAAATCAGCAGGTTACCTTGATCTCTACATGCCTAAATACATTGAGTTGCTGATATGTCGTGTACCTAATGAAGTGACGCCTGGGTGTGTGTGGTGTGTGTGTGTGTGTGTTCGCTGCCACAATGCTGCCTTGCATGGCTAGCTCATTGTTCTATGTGGTAACATGCTTCCTATTTAAATAAACACAAAAACGTTCATATTCTGTCTATACCAGCTCATTTCCTCAATGTTTCTCTGTATGCTAAGGAGAATTTAGAGAGGAAGAAAAGAGGAAGCAAGTTCAAGACTCTAAACTCTTCAGTAGTACCTGCCAAAATACCCTATACCCTGCCCCTCCCTGCACATTTATGTACTGTAGATTGATTGATATTAATGACAGTGTGCACTCGAGCTTGTGTAAAGCATGATTTTACCATGTTCTAGTGAACATCTTACAGCAGTGAAGGCTGTCCTCAAGTGCCCCCATAAATGCCCAGTGGAGGTTAGATGAGGTGAATGTGGAAGTCCATGAAAAGCATATTATTATTATTATTATATGGTTTGTGATTAGAAATATTGTATTCAGTTTAATAAAGTTGCATAATAGAATCATTTTCTACAGCTCTGTGGAAAAAATAAGAAACTTTGTTTCTAGAGACTTAGTTTCTCGGGTTTTAATATTCATACATACACTTACATTGAGTAAATGGAACATTTTTGTTCTATTGTATAAATTGACAATGACATTCATTTACTGCTGCAGTGTTTTAGACTTTATTAAATTAATAATGCAAAAAAAATAATAATACAAAGTAGCAAGTTTTTATTCATTTTATTAACCAAACAACAGTAGTGTTTTAACTCAGAAATCTAGAAATCAATATTTTGATAACAGCTTTTCATTCGGTTTAAAGACTTTTCTCTTACTTATAAAGGAGCTCTAAACTTTGGTCTTTGCACATTTTAAGTTATGTAACAATAACAATGAATACATTTTTATTGTTATTATCAATTAATATATTTTAAAATGTTCAGATTCTCTGTTGAGATTTATTTAGGTTTTTTTCTGTTTAAAATATCACCATAAGCTACCATATAATTAGGTATAAGTATAAGTTTAAGTCTAATTAGGTATATGATCTAAGCCGCCCAAGGAGGTTCGGTCCCTTTTTGAGTCTTGGTCCTCCCAATGTTTCTTCCTTATAATGTCTGTGGAGTTTTCTTTGCCACCTTCACCCTTACTCAGTTTGGGATTGGCCTTAGATAAAGCTTCCTTAAGACAATGCTCAATTGTAAAAAGCGCTAGAGTAATAAAACCGACCTAACGTAACCTATTCCCTGTTTTTTTTTTCTATTTTAAACTTTCTGCTAATTATCCTTTTGTTGAAGTATATAATTGAAGTACTCTTGTGTTATTAGATTTGCTACAAAAATACCCTTGCCTTGCATTGTACATTGCCTCAAAATTAAGATTTGGTTCAGCTAATCAGTACGTAGAATGAGGTGGGTCTGTGCTGGAGTTGATCAGATCCTGGAGTGGAATTGCTGACAGACATGTACATATGTTGAATGTAGATAGCTTTCTTTGTATTTGTAAGTATTGGTTAATATTTTGTAAGTCAATCCAGCTAGTATTTATATATAGTTTATTGTTTTTGACAGTTAATAATAATAGGTTATAGCGACTTTCACAGAACCTGGTTGATCTTCATCTTAGTCTTTCACTTCATGTGGCTAAACACTCCAGCACAGATTTTTTTCTCCCCGACAGATGAGCTAGTGCCCTCTTACCTGTGGATGCCTGCGGGTACTAGGTTCTCTCCCCTCTCACTCTCACACACACACACACACACACACACACGAAGAGAGAAGGGAGGGCGTGCTGTGTGTGGTAGTGACTGTGCCCCTTTGATCTGTCCATTTCCCCTGTCCTTTGTCAGAAGCAGCCTGAGACAGAGTTGTGTGCGTTTGGGGGGGGGGGGTGTTCCTATTGAAGTGTTAAGAGTGTTGAACTCGCTTCCTTTTTATTCCTTACTGAAAACTCCTTAGCATACAGAGAGAAATTGGGGAAAATGAGCTGGTGAGAGAATAGGAACGTTCTCGTGTTCATTATTATAATAGGAAGCAGGTTCCCACACATAGAACAATGAGTTAGCCATGCGAGGCACCATTGTCTGCATGCTGTAGCCAGAGGGAAACTCTGTATTTCACTGGAGATCAGTCTAGGGGGAATATGGAAAAGCTAAGAGTAACGTATAATGTTATGATTCTGATTCATACTACACATACTAAACCTGAAAGTAGCAGCAGTGGCCTAATACTGCGGTGTATTTATTTTCAAGCCAATGCAGAACGTTACTGCAGGGACACCAGAGGCTGCTGTAGAAAAGGGGTCCAAGAGGAAACAGCAGATGGTATCAGCCAAGTTTAAGTGCACACTTCCCTCACCGCCAACACTACATACACCTCCCCCATCGTTTTTTGTCTTCACTTCCTGCCATTCTTTCAGCACCAGGGCTGCTCTACAAACGGCCGTCGGCTAGGTATGCAGCCATTCATTGTGCGCCACATGGGGTCCCGCGCTTCAAACTGGCCTCTCTAAAAAAAAAAAGAGGTTGTGAAGTCCCATGGAGACTCCTGAGCCGTGAGCCAACCAGACAGGCATGACCCGACCGGGGCACACATCAAAAGGGTTTTTGCTGTAGTACCTCCACCCTGCCCACAACATGCCCACCTATTCTAATATGTCCAGCATTATGGTGGCACATCAAGGGTCTCTACGCAGTCTTGGATGCAAAATGCCGGATGTCACGTGCAGTCCTGTGTGTCCTAAGGAAGTACAAAGAGGAACCAAAAAAAAGTAATCTGATCGAACTGGAAAGGCCACCAGGGGGAACAGCGAATAGTCTCTGACAAGGTGGGGAAGATGAGAGTGAACTGAGCATTAGTTCTCAGAAAAGAGAGAGAAGGAGAGAGAAAGTGAGGGGATGGGCATGGGGGAGGCACTCCCATTCAGCTTTCTTCTGTTTTGCACACAGTCTCTCAAGTGCTCCATGAAAGCTCATTACCTACTTGTGGGAGGGCTTAATTGAGACAGACCAAGCAGGTGGACAATGGCCAGCAGAAACCTGAGTCGATGTAAGCATGACTGCAGCACTTCACTGTGGCATTAATGGTGGCATAAATGACAATAAAGCACTTTGTCATTCAAGGATATGTGCCCATATATCTACAGAACTCAGCTTGTTAGGAGAGCGCTAAGCAGAGTAGGCAGTCACACAGCAAATGGCTGAAGGTCATTGTTCATATCATTAGCCGTCTCGGTTCTGTCGCGCAATTCTTCCAAATCCCCCTATCTACCCTCTCCTACTTGTATCTAAAAGGACCCTGTGAAAAGCTCCTGAAAATGGTGGAACCATGCTGCTTCAGGCTAAGACGCCGGCAGCCAGATGATTATTGCTTTATTCAGTTTGCAGGTGCTGGGAATGCATTATTCAAAGAATTTCAGAAGGAGTTTTTCGATCCCCCACTGTACATTGACTCATGTTTTTAGAGGTGGGATATGGGATACAGTGCCTGCAAAGGTCCAGTCATAATGAGTATGCTTTGTCATATGAGCCAGGGTTACTCTATGCTGTTATGGATTCCTAGATCGTTATTAATGAAAGAAAAGTCTTTCAGCCTGCTTAAGCATGTGTGCTTGTGCGATTGCCATGGCTTGATAAACGTTGCTTTATATGCCACAAGCCAGAGCAATTACGCAAATGCTATCGGATGCACTCATATTACAGGTTATTTAGATCAAATGGGATAGAACTACATAAACAGAGTCGTTGCCTACAGGGGACGGAGTCATTATCCCAGCCGTGCCCGGCTCCCTCTCCCTCTTCGCGCCGTCCCTATGGCGATAAGTACAAGTGCAGCAGTCGTATCAGCCAGGCCCGTGCCCACACACCGCAGGCATGAAAACAGTGGAACCGCAAGCACTGTTCATAAACACAGCCTTCTATACAGATGCTCACACTACAGTACACATGCCCCGAATCCCCACAGGAACGCACGCTGAGACAGAGTGAGCAAACCCTGCCTGAAAGGAATGTGTTAGCATGTATTTATTGAAGTGCCCGATTGTGGTTGGTCATTTCTGAAGAAATGGACGGATTCAATCGACTGAATTCGTCATCAGAATTTTCAGTTGTGAATCCTGTAACTGCACTACCAAAGTGATCTGTAAGCTGCTAATCTAAATAAAAAGCAAAGCATCCTTTTTTATCTCCTCTCTCATCCTGGTCTGGGTCGTGTCTTCAGCCTGACCTGGAATTGTCTAACCTGAGCACAGACAGGGACAGGGTGCCAGTCCACGGCAGGCTCTAAATTAGAGATGAGTGAAATAAGTTATTTACCATAATCCATTCGAGATCTTAACCAATGGTGCAGAGATTGCTGAGTGACTTTGCATAGTTTCTAGCAATCAGGCTTCAGCAGTCACCTGATCGTTCAAGCGCTCATGAACAGGATACTCTTGGATCAGGGGAGGGCCTATAATGGATTTCTGAAAATCTAATAAAGACAGCTGGATTCTCAGGAAACCCAGTAATCTTATTATTCAGCATTGGTGGTGTATGAATTTATCGTCCTGTTTAGTGCAAAAGGATGTGGTTTGTATGCAGCCCTCATCAGACAGGTGAAACATTAGCTAAAAACTTTTTTTTTTTTTTTTTTAACCAGAAAAGCAATTATATTGTTTGTTAGTAACCTCAAGTCAACATCTATTCAAGACAACTGAGATGAAGTACGTTAAACATATGGCTGTTAAACGGTGCATATCTGTCTGTTTGCTTTAAAATGTCTAAAAAATTATTAAAGGAAATGAAAGTCTGTCTATGGCATTGTGGCCATAATCAGCTGGTCACCAGTCGGCCAATTAGTAGAGGCAGGAGTTAAAGTGTGGAAGTCTGTTATTTGTGTGTTTGTGTGTGTGTGTGTGTGTGTTTGTGTGTGTGTGTGTGTGTGTGTGTGTGTGTGTGTGTGTACAACTACCTTACCAGTCATGTCTTCACTTGTTAGCTCACCTTTGAACTAGAAGCTGTTCTCATTTTAGAGACTCTTTTGGTGTAAAGTTGTTTGTGCATATAACTTTAACTACTTAATTGCAACATGCTGTAAATGGCATTCAAATGTTTATATGTCCGTCCTATTGTTAGTAGTACTGCTTTTTACCCCCCCTCCCCACTACCTCTCTATAGATTCTCTATATTACCATATACTCTCATTGATAACTATATAAACCACATTGTCACATTTGACTTGAGTCTCTGTTTTCTCTGGCTAAACTGTCTCTCAGTGCATATTTGGCTTCAGTTAAGCAAAAGCATTCGGATCATCATACTCTCATCGAGTGTACCCTCAAGTGTTACAGCTCTCCACTACACAGGGTTTTGAACAGGTACATTACTGTATTTTTCTATTTCATTATCATTACTATATTTTCCTGTATATTTACATATGGATCTTTATTAGTGTTCTCAGTTTCATGTAATTTGAGACGGCATGATAAGAAGCTGTAACACTTTTTTCACTTTTACTTTCTTTTCATTTACACAAACAACTCATTTCCTTACAAGTTACCTTTAAATTCCTCTAGCATATATCTTAAAAAAAATACAAAAATCATATATTATATCCTAAACACTAAATTATGTAGCTCTTTCTAACTCTTTATGGCTGATGAAATATGGGACAGGATGTAACTACAGACTCAGTAATGACAGTATTTCTGTGTATTGAATTGTAACGAAAGCCTTTCAAAATATACTCTATGTACACTGCTTGTTTTTGTTTTTGTAAGCAGTATATTTGGGGATTTTGTTAATGCCCATGATTTCATTTGCAGCCAGCCTTTAGTTTCTAACTATTCAGCCCTATGTGATGTTTTTCTCTTCACAGTCAAAACCATTTTCTCCGTCAAAGAAAGTCATTTGGTCTTAGGGAACAGGGCGGTGCAAGGTTTTTTTTTTTTAACTCCTCACCTTCATCCTCTTGTGGAGTTGGTATTTAATCAAATATGAAGTTGTGGTAGATTTTTTGACACGCCTAGGATGAAGCAAACTTTGTTGCACAGACCGCTACTGGTTCAGTTTCCTAAAATTGTTCTTCTTGAGATGTCTGTCAACAGGGAACTCGACAGTACAGTTTGTGTGACTGATTGTGGGATGTCTAATTAAACTGGGTCACCCAAACTGAGCTATGATATGGTTTTATATAAGGCACATATTTGGTATACTACTTAAAAAACCTAAAACATTGTTTCCTACTGACTGTGAACCAAAATGTCCAGGGTTCGAAACCCTTCTCTTCTAAGGTTGGGTCCTATTTCTGTTGAGTCCTTGAGCACAACCCTTAAGTTACAATAGCATGGCTTGTGATATTGTATCAGTAAATCACACAGGATAAGAAGTGACTACTTCTAAATGTAATTGCATGTTAATACCTTTATGTGGAAAATTGCCATTATATCTTTGGCAGGTGTCTGATTATATGTGGACAGTTTTTGTGCTGCCTTCCTCGTATTAGTTCATAGACTGGCCAAGCAAAGTGCCCATGTCCAATCCCCCTTCTCCTGCTTTTCTCCTTTCATTGGCCCCCCACTTTAAAATCTTGCCCCACTTTTTCGCCCTTTTCTCTCATCTGAACTTCCTCTTCTCAAACGCCCTCTAAACTCAAGCTGCCTTATTCTTAGAAGTGCTCTTCTGTTACAATAATGAGCAATTCTTACATTCCCTCTATTCCTCTCTTTTTCCATGTCGAAGCTATGTGTGTGCACTCTAAAAGTAACTGTTTTTTGTAAAAAGCTATATATATATAGTTAGTTAGTTCTTTTGTTGAATGTTTGAGCATTGAGCAGCCTTTCCTCATGTTAATTCAAACGATTTAAGTAACTACTGCTGTACAATTCTGGTCAACTGATTAACCTAAAAGAATGCTTTAATTAGCACATGGTCTAATTGTAATGAAACACATAATCATATTATTACAGACCTATTTCCATATTTATGAATAATAATTGAACTCCAAACACTGTTACATATGCATAGACTTTAATGAAGGCGAATTGTGCATAGCTGAGATCTGATCAGGCTTTACCTCCTTTTTCTGTTCACTCTATTATTCTGTTATTTATTGGGAATTTATGTCACATATCTGCAGGGAGTTTGCACTGAAACGTGTGTTTGAACTGTGAATTAAAGCCGTACTGTTAAGCATGTAGGGTATTATCTAATTGTTTGAACTTGATTTCTCAGTCAGCCTACAGCAGAGCACGTATGCAGTAGTACGGTCCGTACAGCTTTTCCGAAATCTGATCCATGTTATGTAAACAGGGGAGTTTGCCTTTAGAGAGTATCATCTTGTATGTGCGACGCTGTGCTTGGCGAGCCGATGGCATCCAAAGGCAATTAGCATGGAGAGAGTAGATGCCGGAACTATCCGAACTACGCTGTGTTCTCTAATGAGGCGTGGCTGGCCTTATGAGTTACCATAGAAACACCCACCAAGCTGCTGCAACGCTATCAAATCCCTGTAATACAATTTCACTGTCTTGCTCTTTCGAGCAGTACTTTTACACAACTGATTGCTGTAATATGTGGATTATATTTCCTTATTTAAATAAGTGCATCGCAGGTATTGTAGTTAAAAACGGTTAAAAACATACTGTCAGTAAAACTTTGGGCACAGTCTTTAAATCTAAAAAAGTTATTCTAATGATAATTGTGTTATTATTACTGCTTATTAAAATTGATGTGTTTTTAAAAAATCTAGACATTTTTAATCTAAACATTTTTAAAATGTTTAGATTCCAATTTTTTTTTTTGAATGTTTTAGTTTAGCCATCTTTATAAGCAACACAACACAAGAGAGTGTTATCGTGACTAACATCATGGCCGTGATTTGTTTGCGGGCCCAAGTAGAAGGCGAGTGCCGTAGATCATCACAGTCAAATCCTCAAACAGATTTTTTCTTACAGCGAAATAAACTGAATAAATCAAAGAAGTTTAGAATTTTAGAATAGAATAGAGTTTAGAATAGAAAACTAAAGCAAAATGAATTAAAATGTCATATTTCAGGGCCACAACGTTATTTGTAGATGTCATATGTTTGTGTGCAATTTGTGTAGTTACTTGGCAACGCATCAGCAGAGTGACACCGTTTCGGTAAACGGTAGAGATGTCTGTGAAAATCCCAGTACATCAGCAGTTTCTGAAATATTTGCATTAATGGACACTTAAACAGACATACCTAATAAAGTGGCCTATGAATGTATATACAAATGGTATAGTTCTGCAGGAGACCATGGGAGCATAAGAGGACAATCCAGAAGGTAATTGCCATGAGAGCTTTCTGAGATATCAGTATTTCACCATCATCCACCTGGTGTATGCAAATAAGATTGCTGAAAGGGCAGCACTCTCATCTCATCTCACACAAAAAGAACCTCAGCTCTGTGTATATGAATGCGTTATCACTCTAGACTTCAATTTTGGGATTGTGTTTGTGACCATAAGAATAGCAGAGAGGTTATTTTCATGCACAGACCTCAGAGGACCTGTGATTATGAATTCCCTAGACTAGAAGATCTTCATTGTGAGTGAGGCAGATATTCCTGGTTGCAGTTCTCAGTGAGTTCACTCAGTGTGTATCATGCAGCACTAATACCTTAGTTAATACTTTTTAATCAATGTGGAATTTATCAGACAGCCTGTACTGAGCTGACAGAATTGGACTAATTAAGTAGTTCTGGTTAGCACTCATTTTGCTGTGTTCCAAACTAACAGGAGCTTTACGAAATCACCCATGAGAAGGCTCGGGGGGCTTGGAAGGGAAGGGCGACCCCATTCTTGATCAGATCATCTGAATGCCATTTGGTTTGGCTGCTATGTACTTTATTTTACGTTAACTAAATATCAGCATAGCAAATTATTATTAGTTCAAATTATTACCAGCAAATTCTAAAGATCTAAAAATTCTATAAGGCCATCTCTCTGTGAACTGAATCAGAAGAAAACAGGGTCATGCAGCAACAAAAGCCATTCTACCGAAGCATAGTTAAGAAGTGCAGAGTTTAATTAGGTTATAATGTTTACATCAATTACGAGACGACTTTTATATCTTAAACAGAGATGCCCGAGAGATTTGGAGAGCTTGTCTATTGCATCTAAAGGTTTAACTACTAGAACATCGGTTTTATCTGACGGAGCTTTTGACTTGTATCTACTTCTTTTAGGTAGCCTCATTTGATCATTTGAATGAGGATGGGTCCCTTTCTGAGTCTTGGCCCTCCCAAGGTTTCTACCTTACAACTATTGGAGTGTTTTTCCCTTTCCACTGTCTCCCTAGGCTTGCTCAATGGGGACTGATCCTAAAATAATATGGTAAAGCTGCTTTGAGATAATGCTCCATTGTAAAACACACTATATAAATAAATCTGACTTTAAATATGTGATCATTTCAATGTCATTTGGTTTGGCTTATAAATAAGATATTGAATATTTCTATCAGTATTTTGCACTGACCAGTAGTATCTAATATGTTTTCAATAGTTACCTATAGATGTACAGTGTACTATACAGTGAGAATAATAATGGAAAGGCAGAAGAATAATGCCTCTTGTGCTAAACCATTCTTCACACTCATGAGCCAAACAAATGCTAGCCTTGTAACACCTTGCATATTTTCTAGCATATTCAGTAAATTATAATGATCTCCAATATCAAAAGCTCCCCCCAATCCTAATAAAGCCAACCATTTTCTGACAATACCAATAAATCATGAACTCCTTTAAGTATATTTAACGGTGTTATCATGAGGCCTAAATCCCAGCTGAAATATTTTGGATACCATTTGATGGAGATAAAGGCATGACTGCTGAGAAATTGCTTTTTCTACAATCTAACAGATGAAAGGAGGGTTTGAGATGGGCCTATAATTAGACAGCGCATAGGGATCAAGGGTTTAATGCACAATTTATGATTTAGGAATGTAGCCAGGTCTAACAATTATTTTGAGAAGATCCATAATATCCGGGAGTATTGCTTAACCCTTGGACTTTAGAGAGTTAATTAGTGAAATTCATTTACTTTGAAGGATGGGAGTAAAGGAATGTAACTGCGCTTATGAATTTGGTTGGACAGCTGTTTACGCTTGTGGTGGCTGCGGTACATTGCTGACTAATGTGATGCATTTCAAATTTGAAGACTAAAATTTTGGGTCTTACAAAAAGAAACTAGCCAAAGTAGATTTAAACCCTTGATCAAAGATTAAGTTTACACTTCAGAATAAAGTCCCAAATGAATGCGAAACCAATTAAATAAATGAGATGAAATCTTATACATAGTCATTTATTTATTTATTGAGGAAAATGAATGGCAATTGTGTGAACTTCTAGGGTAAGCAGTTAATTTGTGAAATTGGTGAAATTAGAGTCAGTTGTTTTCAATAAAAGCTATGACAAATCAGATGCGAGTGGGCACCCTATTTAAGAAAGAGGGATATATCAAAATCTAATCTTCAAAACACATTTATGAAAGTGCATCATGGTACAAACAGAAGGAATTCTGAGGACCTCAAAGAGAGTTCAGACTAATCCAGGTTACACGCCGCTTATAAAGAGTTTAGACTCCACAAATCGTACAGGTGTGTTAATGGACGAAAATTCCCCAGGAGTTATCGACAAACAAATGTCAATTCATGAGCCCAGAGTAACAATTAATCAACTAAAGGTCTCTTAATAATTAGGTAATTAATTCATTAGTGTGCCTAGGTTGGCTGCATGGAGAACGCCACTTCAAACAGAACATTGTTTCTTGTCTAATTTTAGCTACAGATCATGCAGACAGACAAGAAGGCTATAGGACAAATAGCAGATTTATTGTGGGCGGATCAAACCTAAATGAATACTTTAAGCGTCATTAGGAGCATCACATCTAAAAAAAACCCAGAAAACTCTCAAGATACAAACACTCCCAATCCATATTCCATCTGTGAAACCTGGTTGTGGCAGTGTCATGGTTTGGTCCTGTTTTGCTGTATCTGGGCCAGGATGGTTTGCCAACATTGTTAAGGCAATTAATTTTGAAATATACCAGCAATATTTTAAAAGAAAATGTAAGGACATCTGTATGTGAACTGAGAAAATTTGATTTACCAAATATCTCACTGCTCACAAAAATGTGGGGATATTTCAAAATGAAATATTCCCTAATTAAATATCCCCTACTTTTGTTAGCAGTATAGCTTGGTCCTGAACATGATCCAACAGAAATGTCCAATCCAAGAACAAGGACCTAAAGCAAGAGCTTGCTGTGAGGAAGCCCAACCAATACTGCCGAGCTGATGCTGCTCTGTACGGAGGAAAACAAAGAGCTAAAGTTCCTCCATGTTAATATGCAGAACTGAGAACTGTTACCGAAAATGTTTTGTTGCAGTTATTCACACCAGATACTGAAACAAAAGTTTTTATGTTTTGTTATATTAAATCATTTAATATAGTTGAATATTTTTGTCATATTGGTTTATCTACATTTACAGAATGACATCACAAATATAAACCGTTTAAATGGTTCACAAACATTCAAGCACATTCCCTTATGCAGTGTGCGACCTCTAATTTACTACGCTCATGCAGAATGTGTTAGAGCCTATGTGGTTATTGTACCTCTGGCAGAACGTTATTTAAGGTTGTTCCAAGCATACACTAAGTGTTTACCACATGCCGTTTGGGCTCTGACGTTGACATAATAGTTGGGTTTGGCAAGGTACCAATGAACACAGCAACAGAAGAAGAAGTAATTGTGCAGTTGATATAATATTGAGGCAGCATACACCATGTGAGTTGAGCTTGAATCCTTTTTTTTGTGAGAAAGATTTATTTTAGGGCAACAGCAAAAGTTTGTTTAAAATCTACAGTGAGAGATATCATGCATCACATTCTAGATGATATCGAGTTAAACTTCAAAATGTTTCAT
Source organism: Parotocinclus haroldoi (assembly GCA_034779995.1). Lineage (NCBI taxonomy): Eukaryota > Metazoa > Chordata > Actinopteri > Siluriformes > Loricariidae > Parotocinclus > Parotocinclus haroldoi. The sequence goes on along the minus strand of JAUZST010028301.1, from coordinate 39,809 downwards.
GTCATTAACTAATCTATGAATGAATGCAGCCTTGAGTACGAGATCCCGTCCTCATTCAGGTCCTCATACAGGTACATATTTGCTTTCAGATTAATTACTGCTTATTTGCAGTAGGTAACATTCGAGAGAGGAAATGAAAGTGCCAGATATCTATCTGTCACAGATCTTAAGTTGCAGCTCTTCCGTCTAGTCACTGCTCAATCCCTGCCCTGTTTCGTCCGCTGATGGCACATTCCTCTTTTTTGGCCAGTCTTGTGTTTATTTCCAAGGAGAAGTTTCTTTCCCAGGTCTCTCCTGGCCTCAGTGAGAAGGCTTTTGGCTGAGATTCACGAGGCACAAAAGGCCCGGGCATTCCAGCTGTCTGCCACTAATCCCCAGTGTCAGCTCTCGTTAATGTTGCGGCATGAAATCTGAAGGCACAAAGCAGCATGGAATATTTTTTGGGAAAGAAAAAACATCAGGATTCCTGCCGAAAGTCATTCGGTCTGCTGGTGGCATTACAGAGGCTGACGTACTGTTACCTTAGACGACAGGGGGGGTTAGCTGAGTTGGTACAGCCACTGTGTTGCTGCGGTGGTCTAAGGCAGAAGCGGAAGAAGAACGGACTAACATCCCAGCAGACTTTCCTTGGCAGAACAGAAATGGATCTGTGCATTATTTTTTCTTTTTTGGCCCGTCAGCCTCGGGACAATAGCCGACCGATTCTTCTACAGACACCGCTCGGTCTTATAAAACAATCGGACTTCTGCAAACAAGAAAGTCGGGAAGCAGCTGCAGTCTTGACTTGGGTTTGACCTGTCACATCACGGCCCTAATGCACTCACATGTAACCCAGCTCATTGTTCTGTGTACGTGATGTTTCAGAATGTGCTTTTGCACTTTGCTGTTGATCCCGTGAAGGAACTAGATGAAGGTCGAAGCCGCTGGATAATGAGTTAAGAGACAGACCGAAGGCTTGGCTCACATGCCAAACTCCAGGAGAGCATCAGCACAGTTGCCTGCTTCCTGGTGCCATGTCAGCTGGGCTAAGGCAGGCTGTTTGTCTGGGCCACTGGGTCGGGACTCATTATCACATCAGTGTCATCTTTCTCTGTTTCATGCAGCAGGCAGCTCTCACCCCTGTGAGAGGATGAAATCAGCCGCACATACAAATGGGCCTGGCCAAAAAAAGTTTGGGCGGGTGCGATTATGCGTGTTGGACTGGCTTCGATCACTTCCTTTGTGGATGTGGCAGATTTACACGCATGGTATGATCGCTGACTCACAACAGAATGCTTAACAGGGACCAAAACTTTAAGTTCGAACTAGGATTGGCACAAACAACACAATAATGTTTAATAAATAAGATACCACAGAAAGAATAGTTTTGCAAACAATAAGTCAATAAATACCACTGGTGGCACATCTTTTAACTATATTCAGAGATTGAAGTATTATTATAGAAACGTTAGTTCCAGCCTTACAATCTGACTGGTTTAGAAGTGTCCTCACCATATTGAATATTTGTGATGACAGCCAGCAAATGGTATCACTCCTCTGAACCAGAATCACTTTTATTTGCCAAGTATGTTTACACATGCAAGGAATTTGTTGCTGGCTGATGGCATCTTTCCACAATCTACAATAATTAACATGCTATTTACAAGTGCTAACGAGCATTGGCAAGTAACAGCAAGCTTTAAAAAGAACTACGTTCAATAGTTCTTAATTAATTTTATTACTGGTTTTAGTCTCCTATCTTTACACCTTCATTTATTTGCGCTTTGTATTTTTAACATTGCTTGGTAGTGTCATACAATGCTCAAAATGAATATGCAGCGATTAAAAAAATTCATTTATCATTACGTAAGAAGAAAATCAGAAAAGCAAAGAACAAATAAACGAAACGCAAATGAGATGTAAAAAAAACCTTTTATTTAAATGGTGGAAATGCACTTTGTAAAAGGCTGAAAGTGCTGGAGGATCTGGTCGTTCCCTGATCTTGAAAGTGCACATCCTGCAATTTCTCAGCCCTTGCAATGCCTCTGGAACATGATTTGCCTGAACGTGAAGCTTGGAAAGCCAGAGGACGTGTTAAAGCTGCTCAAACTGAGACAGCAGTGGCAGCAGCATTTGGAACATTCCGAAGCGTGATAACTAGACTTGTGGAACAATCATCCGCTGAGGAACCAGGGAGAATCTACATTTCATGCGAGAAAGGGATTCCTTCGGTGGCGGTGGAATCATGGTTTGGGCTGGCATCAGCATTGGTGGTTGTTCCGAAATCCACATCATCAGAAATGGATCACTGGATGAGGTCCTGTACCCTATAGTGGTACCCTACACTGGAACAGTTGAAAACAACTTTCTTTTCATGGACGGTAATGCAAGACCCCACCTTGTGGCAGGTGTCGAGGCAGGTGCCTTGAGGCAGGAATCGAAAGCATGGACTGGCCTTCACATTCTCCAGACCTGAATCCCTTTGAACATGCTAGGGATGTACTAGGAAGATCTCTGGCAAACCATCTAATGCCTCCCATCTTGAGCTGAATCTTGCCCTGGAGCAAGAGAGTATCCCTCAAGAACTGCTGGACAGTCTGATCCTGTCCATGCCTCATCTCAGTCAGTGTGTTTTTTCAGTTTTGGGTGACCATACAATATGTGTAATGTGTAATGTGTGGCACTCTTGCCCGATTTGATGTGTTTATCTTCACCACCATGAATATATCTATAATCATATTTGAGTTTGCATCACATATGCGTGATCAAACAACTTCCTTTGACTTTTCATTTGCTTTTCTGATAATCTTGTTTAATGAAATCAAATCATTTGCTACTTTTTTAATTGCCTCAATTGTTTCCGTTGCATAGCAACAACTAGTTTGTTTTGGACCTACTTTTTGGTGGAAGGTATTATCAGTATCAAAGTATATTTAATATGAAATTTGGGGCTTCTATGTTTTATTTAAAAACATTTATTTAATTTTATTTTTCGTTTACTTTGATGCATAATCTGTTATAAAAGTCATGTTTTATCGCAAGTAACATCACGACTGAGATTATATACGGCACTCACCTTCAGCTTGTGCATGCTTACAAATCACAGCCATGTGAATTTATTCTGCATTGCATGGATCATCAGATTTTACATAAACCTGTGGAGTCCATGCAAATCCAATACACGCTGTCATTTATATACACTGCTCACATAAATTAGGGGATATTTCATTTTAAGATATTTCATTTTGAACTATTCCCTCATTTTTGTGAGCAATATATTCCAAATATTCAATGTTTTGCTCAAATTACGCTGATTTGATTTGTAATGAAATATGTTTGATCACAGACATCTGCATGACTCACAAGTTATGCCACTTTCCTCACATGACCTTATGGTCCATAGTCCAGTACCTTAACCACTAGGTCACCACAGTATCTACACTAGAACATTTTAAGGCTTTCAGTGAACTGTTTGTGATGCACCGAAATAAGAATTCTTAAACAAACCCAAAATATTGAACTCATCTCAATCACAGTTCTAAATTCTCTATGAACTTTAGGGACAGCAGGGCAGAAAGCTGATGAACTGACTTGTTGGAAGAGGGAAACCTATAAACATTTTATATTGAGCCACTGGGGTATCAGTACATTCCATTCTACTGCCACTGTTTGTCTGCAGAAATTTATTTTTTATATTATAATGTTTTACAAGTGAGGGATTCTGAAATAGCAGAGCTCAATTATTAAAAGGGCTGTCCACAAGATTTTGTCAATATAGTGAATTTCTTTATGATTACATACATGTTCAATAGGCTGAAAGACAGAGAGTCAAGGATTGATATCCGGGCTGGACTAGACCTGTTCGGAGTTTGTATGTTCTCCCTGTGTCTGTGTCTTTCACACATTTTGGATAAATATCTTGGGTCTGTTGATTTCTCTGTACTGTCCCAGTGTGTGTGTGCACATGTACATGCCTCCTGTAATGCTTTATTGTGCTGTTCCTATCTAGAGTTGATTCCTCTAACGAGTCCTATGATGTCATTTAGGCCCCCGACTCCTGTGGGTGTCTTTTTTGAAAAGAGTGAATTCGAAAATGTAGAAATGTTCTTTGAGCTTGTTTGTTTTTGTTTAGTGGTTTTTAGATTTAGACCTTTAAAACCCTGCGACCGTTCTAATCATAAGCGCACCCAGGTTTGAGTGATATTGCCCTGTGCTAATTGCTCCTTGCATGCCTTGGCCTCTTTTTATTTTTTATTTTAAAAAAAAAAACGTTTTTGTTATCTTATCTTATCAACTGCTGCATTCATATGAGAATGTTATTATATATTATTCATCATCATTATTCATTCATTCATTCATTCATTGTCTCACACGGGGGTCGTGGGCCAGCCGGTGCCCACCCAGCAACTCTGGACTGGACTGCCAATCCATCGTAGGGCACACAGTCACACACTGAGGGCTACTTTTAACCTAACACACGTCTTTGGAATGTGAAAGGAAACCGGAGTACCCAGAGTAAACCCACGCAGACACAGGGAGGACATGCAGACTTCTTGCTACCCGCCGAGCCACCGTGCTGCCCCATATATATATATATATATATGTATGTGTAATTTAGCTGTGAATCAATTTTGCAGTAATTGTCGCAACCCTTACTGCAACACTTCCATGTTTACTTGTTGAGTTTTATGTAGTTTTCAGGTGGATTTGCAGTGGCAGCAGGTGAGTGTATATGCTCAAACATTATTTGTTGGTCCAAGACTTCCCAAGGACTGGAGGCAGGAAAGGAGGAGCATCGGTGGTTGGTCTGGTCTGTGAGCGAGATGGTACAATGCTTTATCATGTTTCCCACTGGCTCCATGTCTTTGTGTGGGATGTTAAGAGCTGGTCTAGAATGCCAAACTATGTTCTTAACAGACAGCTATCTGGCTTTCTCATCTGCACACTAGATGCAAGTGCTATTGCTACCTGTTCTGTGACGACCCCCCCCCCCCTCCAAAAAAAAACCCTTGTGGGGGTGGAGGTGGATGCATGGAGACAAAGCTGAGAGTGGAGCAGCAGAACACAGTGTCTGTTGTGTACGAGTGCAGACTTGGCACAAACACTGGCTTTTCTGTAAAACTATCCGACTGCTCCCAGCCCACTGCCTAGGCCCTCAATACTGCCTTTGTCCTTTCACATCACCAATGACATTGAGAAGCCAAATCTAGCAACACCTGGCCCCTTGCTGTCTTTTGCCCATTACATGCAGCCCAGCTCCTCAAGTTCATACTGCAGCACATGCCCATACACCCTGAGTGTCAGTACCTGCATAGTGAATGTATCTTTATTTTCATCAGCTTAGCTGTACAATAAACCAAAAAAATGACCTTCTAATAATGTATTGTTGTTGTTATCCAAAAAACCTTGGTACCAGACTATGGAATATGATGATATCCATGGTGCCATTTGCATGATATAACACGAGTAGAGCTTGTATACTCACACATTGATCACAGCATCTGTACAGTGGTCAAATTAAGCAAATTGCAATTTACTCATAAGTAGCTGCAAGACTTAATCTGGCATCTTCCAGCCTGCTGAGAGGAAGTGATACGGTAATATCCTGAAGGATTTCACACTGCCACCTGTCATACAAACGAGGAACTGTCATAGTAAGATACAATGCAATGATTCACTAACAAATTACACCAACAATTTAACAGTTATAAATGTGCTGAGAATAAATAAAAGGATCTGTCATAATTCGGCGGCTTGCATGTCGTAATAAACTCTGCATGTCATTATGGCGTTCCTATCATAAAAATACTGTTCTTAACTGTTTTTTTTTCAATTAACTACTGATTCGTAGGGACTAAACCTTTTTGGGTTTAGTAGCAAAGAGTGCAGATTTATGCATCTGTTTGGTTGGAAGCCAAGCCATGAAGCAAGGAGCAGAGGAAATATAAAGTTCAACAGAAGCTATCTAGGAGTTTATCTACAAAAAGAACCTGCTTAGAGGTGATTCAGTATCAGGTGTACAACCTGCCATAAAGCCAAACACAGTGTTAGCCAGGGTTAGTAAAACTAGTCTGGGCAGATCTAAGAGTCCCTTTGATTACACATCAATATGCTTAGCGCTTTTCCAAATTAATTGGCTGTCCAGTACAAACCGAGAGACTTGATGCACTAAACTATTCCTAACATGTTATGTTTATTGAAATATTTGACCAAGAGAAAGGGAATAACATGATTGTACACATATAGATGCAACAATGTTTTGTGTTGTAAACATTTTTCTGATTTCTTTAGTTTTTTTTTCAATTTTCAATGCATTACTTCACCCTAATATATTTATTGCTTGCAAAGCAAATGTCTGATTTCCACAGAATGTTAATAAACCCAAGCTTAGCACTTAGTGACTAAAACCTGTTTACTATAGACTCAGATATAAAGGAAGTCAGTTGTTGGGGCATTAATAAACACTTTGTTATACCATCACCAAAAAATAATGAGCGTCTGTGTTTATATTATTTCAATGTGGAAAACGCTCAATAAATCTACATAAGGTCTGTTTAGCCAAGACATTCTCTCATGTTGTTCCCATCTTAAGACCATTACTGTTAGGTGTAAAGCCTGGTTTAAGGCTTCTATCCCAGAAGGCTTTCAAAGCCTTAGGGTGGCCGGATAGGTTTTTGGATGGGGAGGGGTGAGGGCAGTTTGGATAAGCCATTTTTCAGTAACAGTAGCTTCCAAACTCACCACCCACCTTCACGGTGAATTAGCTTTAACTGTTCTGTTGTGTGGAGATCATCTAGTTTAAAATGATGTAAATATAGTCACTCGTGTTTGTGTTATTAACTACACCTGTTCACCTGCTTGCTTCATTAGTTAAGTTGAGTTCATTAGGTAGTAGAGATGCATTCACAGTTCTGCAGTATTTCAAAGACACGCCTCTGCATGGAACTCACCATGCAACTAGTGTAATAGTGATTCATTACTCAACGCAACTCTACTGAACCACTCTAAAGTTTTCCATATTATGCTAGAAACCTCATTTTGTCCTTGATGCTTTTCTTAGCCAGCAGTGTCTTTTGAACTTCTTTTTGCAAGAGTCTTGTTTTCTGATGTCCCGAGTGCTGTTGGCAGGTTTTGTCTTCATGAAATGTAAAATTTCAGCAGGTGAAGAGCCCTTTTGTTGCTTCATAGCTGATAGTAAAGTAAGGATTTGCTGTGCCTTTAGGGTCTTGTAAATGTCAGAATAGCTGCAGCCGGACGAAAATTAGCTATGTGGTTTAGGATAGCAAGCCCTGTATGAAATTTAAATTTCCTTTTTTGTTTTTAAAGAAGATTTTCTTACTTCTTTCTTACTTTCTTACCTATTTTATGTGTCAATCAAAATATTTGTCACATGTAAATTGAATAGCATTTCAATAGTTTTTTGTGGGGTTTGTATTAGCAATCAGCAGCACAAAGCTCAGTCTTTGTAATTTAAGTTTGCCCAAAAGACCAATGTATAACTTTATTCCTTTTTTATTGTAAGCTATTAATTTCTGTTTTTCCCTCTCAGCTCAGAAATGCGTTTATTGCATTTATATAACTAACAATTATTTTTTGATTGATATCAGATTATTTAATAACATTTCTGGGAAATATAAGGTCAAAGACTTCTGGGTATGAGAGAAAACAAGTCAGAAGGCTTCCATGTATTATTTTTTTTTATTTCTTTATTTCTGCTTAGAGTGGTTACTGGTACTGTTTTCATTTTATTGTTTCATAATGCAATATATGATCAGCCTCTTTTGCCAACCAATCTGAAAGCGTTTACAGTAAAATCCTGTTATGTCCCTTTTTACGTTACCCTGATAATGAATCTTTAATATTGGAAGTCTTGTTTTTTTATGGGAAAATTTTAATTCTGGCATTTTGAAAATATCTTACCAGTTTCTTTGTATATGTTCCTCCGTCCAGATTATTGGCAGACAAATGTTTTTGGGTTGTTTTTTTTTCCTCCAGAAAATGCATATGCCCAAATAACTATTTCTATTTTTATTTTATAATTGACTACCGATTCAAAACAAATATTTAAGGTTACTCACTTGTCAAAGGAAAGTGAAGGGTGTAGGTAGAGGCATGATATCCTTCAGGTTGCCATGTACTCCTGTTACACTACACTGATAGACTCATCAGAACTGGCACAGAATTAAATTAGAAATAGAATTGGCGTTTGTTACAGAGTAGGTTATGGTAATGTTATAACAGGCGTCTGGCAAGTGTAATATGACTGTACTGTAGTACTGATATGGCACTACTAAATTAAACAACTTGTCTACGCAGTTGATGAAGTTGCATCAAAAAATTGCTCGGTTTCGAAATGCTCAAAAAGCTGTGTCTTAATGACATGTGCTGGTCAGCTTTGTGCATCTGCCTCAAGAAAGCCAGAAAACTAAATTGAAACAGTGGTTTAAATTTGAACATGCATATTCTGTTTCTCTTAAATGCAAGATTTCATTGTTGTTTTTATTGACTAATACCTGCTGTTCTTGTGCTGCCTAGTTGGTACCAATTAATATGGAATTCATGGAGTTATTCGGAAGAAATGTAATGAGTAAATGGACTACATTTGAAAGAAGTAATGAGTACTGTACTCCCCCATTACAGTTTGAAAGATGTGATTAGTCATTTGTAAAGGATTACTTTTTAATAACTCTCCCAACGCTGCAGTACATTCAGCTCCCAAAGTGGAATATGCATATATTTCTACAGAATATGCAGAGATACAGCAATAGTAAGTAAGCATAAATAAATACATTTGAAGTACTTTCAGGTACCAGCTCAAACGTGACTGTTAGTAGTACGGGTGGCTTTGCATCAGCACCACTTGATCGCACCAGAGTCGTGACCTTCTGCAAATTGCCAAGTCCTGACATGAGCTCCGGCCAGGCAAAGCCTCAGTCCAACCATGAACTCTGCTGCAACGCTGAGACAAACCCATCCCTTCTACAGAACATGATCCTTATCAATCACGCTGCTGCTGCACACAGCTGCCATTGTCATGCTGGCAGAATCACACCACAGCGAGGGTGAGTGCACTTCACCTCCTCCTTTCTCCTTTCCTGGTCTGTGCTATAACTCTGTGCTCAGTGCAATAGCCATCCCTTTGTATGGCAGTCCTTATGGAATCTGAAAATAAGCAGATTTGTGGCAGATATTAACAGTAGCTGCGGAACAGTGGCTGTCCGTGCCGCAAGGGTCAAAACAAATGTGGCTTTTATGGGAAAAGGGTGGTATGTGCTGGAGAGGACGACAAGGGGAGGGGGATTCAATCAGGGAGAAAAACGACAATATCTTTCCTGTCCCTGGCAGCAACAGATCTGAGCCAGGCGCCACCATGACAGTGTACTGACAGACTGAGCTGAGACTCAGAGGACACAGGCGTTCTCACTGGCCGCAGGTACCCAGGAGAAATGAAGTCTGATTAAACATACGAGAACATTTTATTTGTGTGCCTTTTCACTGAGCATTACAGATAATCAGGTTAACTGCATTCATTTTGTACGTCTGCAGGCCACACCATTTGCTGACATAGCGTCAGTTATAGTGCTGCGTGTGTCCAGAACAGAACCTTTTTTTTAATGACATTAAAGAATAATTATTCAGAATAGACTTAAAGTAATAAATAAATTAGTTCTGTGCCTGATCCACTCATACCAGCACAGCACCCACTAACACGCCGCCACATCGGCGTGAGTGCAGCGGACTGGGACCTGTATATAGGATCTGTGATCGTCCTGAACCTTCAGTGCAGAGTGATGCGACAAAGTATAGAGAAACAGCTGGACTACAGTCTGGAATAACTATAGGAGGGATTCTATATGGTTCGTGGAAATGACATGCTTAATGCTTTCATTTTGCATTCTGACTAGATTTAACTAGACTGACACAGAAGTTTACAGTGCAATTGTTTGTCAAGGTAAGCTTTGCTTAAATGCCCAACATTGGCAGAGGTGGGATGTGAACTGAGGACCTGCCAGTAAAAGTCCATCATTCAAATCATGTCATGTAAGACAAGAAGGGGCTTAGGGTAACTATGGGCACCAATTAGTTGTCACTGAACCATCAAAGTTATTTGAGGTCTTCTTTATGAGACAATACCCTGCTCGTAGTGTAAGAAAAGTAGGCATTTGAGGCATTATGCTTATTCACATGCAAAGGAAGGAAATGCGTTAACACCATTAAATGATTATTTAAACTACTGCATACAATTTATACAGCATAGTGTATAATTCATAGCAAAACATTCGTGTTCACAGAAGTGCTAGTGTTGCACTATAGTGTATTAGTGTAGCCAGTGTAAATGTCAATAGTGTTGACATTTACTATGAAGGAAAATCATATTTTTTCCATTTCTAATATGAAACCGATATCATATTCAGAAGACTAGCCACCTTTCCAAAGGCAGCTTTTGCATGCTTCTGTTGCCAGAAAATCATCAGCAAAATAATGTAAAACTTTCAAAAAGTACAACATTGAATGAATAACATTACTCTGTGGTTCATGTTGGCATGACCTCACTTCTGTTAATAGCCCTGTGTAAATGTTTACAATTTAGCAGTAGACGAATGAGCTTAGGCAAAATTCTTGTCTAGGAATTTGAATGTTTGCCCAGGATACGATATGGAGAACAAATAATCTTGCTTCCCTTTCGATTTGTTGACATTGTTAAGGCCAGGAAAGTCAGTTTCTTTCTCTCGCATCATACTCAGCAGGTAAAGTGTTTGTCCTTGCTATGTTTATTAAACCCCAAACAGTCACGTTTGTTGTTTTTCTTTCGTCTGAAAACTGGCCTGCATCCTATTTATGCACATGGAGATTAAAGTTAGATGTATACTTTGGGCTTATACATAATAAGGGGATGATGACTGGTCTTAAATCCATAAAGTTTGGATTAAGAGATTAAGAAATTTTATTATACGTATCCTAATGTGAACTAGTGAAAACAACACTAGAGACGAGATAGTGATACTATAAATGCTGATATCCATCTGCCATTGTGTTGGCAATGCAGATATACAGCCATTTATTGACCCAATATTTATGTTCTCTCAAGACTGGGGAGGGATGTCTGTAGGGATTGCATGCATTTCTTCACTCGGTTCTTCAGCATCATTATTGGGTGAGGGGTGCTTAGCTAGCCCCACTGCACCTCATGTTTCTGTTTGTGTGTGGCCATTTGGCTGGTGCTGATGGAGCCACTGTGACACCTCTGTAGAGCTAAACATAGCAACCTGAGCAGAGCCATGTGTAACAAGAGACAGGGAGGCTTTGTGCCTGCTGGCTGGCGTAGCTTACCATATGTTTGAGAGGATTGAAGAAACAGTCTCAATAGGAAAATATACCTTCTAAAACACACACAAACCAGCAATTGAATATAAACAGCAATATACACAACAAAGGTTGTAAAGAAGAATTCAGTGCAAACATTATCACCCAGCCATATTGACAGCACTGCTTTCTGGACTGGTGAGCTCTGTCTGGCACGCAGTCGCCGAAATCAATAGGCATTAACAGAGTGAAAAGAAGAGGGCAGTAGATTGGACCAGGATTTATGTGCCACCCTTTTCTGGGGACCAGTTAACTTCCATTTAATCACGAAGTAATATTGGGGTGTCAGATCACTCATGCACTGCTCAGTGGTGCTGTTGCTAGGAGAGGAACAGTGCCATTCTCTTCCATTGGCTGCAAGGACATGTATGGTGATCCAATAAAAACCAGTATCACTTTAGGAAAGTGCTTTCTATCCAGGGCTGATTAATGGAATTTATGAAGTAAGGTTCGTCTACGTGTTCGGTATTTGTTTGCTTATGTCTGTAAGGGTGAGATTGTATGGTATTGATGTATGGAATTTGGATTTTCCACATTTATAGTTGTTTTCGTACTGCAAATGAGGATATTCATGATGGTAATGTTTGGATATTCTACCTAGGTGGAAATGCCTGTGATGCCAGTCATGAATTCAAACCTATTCATTAAAGTTTGGATGGCTGCCAGCAAAATGCTGCGATGATAATGACAGGCCTCTGATAGTAAATTCACACTGTTGTCCACCTGTGATTGTTAGCAAGCTGGGCATTGTCTTGCTGAGATAAACAGGGACGTCCCCAAAAAAGACGTTGTTTGGATGGCAACATATCCTATACCTTTTAGCATTAATGTTGCCATCACATCATCTTCACCCCCATACAATCAGGGATGCCTTATGAACTTTGCGCCGATAGCAATTCAGACAGTCCTTTTCTTTTTTGGCTCGTAAGACAACAGGACACTTTTTCACTTTGTATCAGTCCATCTCAGATGAGCTCGGGGGCCCAGAGAAGCTGGCGGTGTTTCTGGGTGTTATTGATATATGGCTTTCATTTAGATGGTGGAGTTTTAACTTGCACTCGTAGATGAAGATATGAACTACCTTCAGTGAGCCCATGTGGTGATATCAATTACAGAATGATGTCGGTTTTACTGCAGTGCTGCCTGCGTAATTGAAGGTCACGGGAATTCAATGTTGGTTTTTGGCCTTGCTGCTTACATATGGAGATTTCTCCAGATTTTCGAAATCTTTGGATGATATTATGGACTGTAGGTGATGAAATCCCTAAATTCCTTTGTAGTTGCATAATGAGAAACATTGTTCTTAAACGGTTGGACTATTTGCTCAGTTGTTCACAAAGAGGTGACCCTCGCTTCATATCCTTGCTTGTGAACGACTGAGTCTTTCGGGGATGCTCGCTTTATACCCAATCATGAAACTCACCTGTTTCCAATTAACCTGTTCACCTGTGGAATGTTCCAAACAGGTGTTGAGACAATGCACCATTGTAAAAAAAAAAAGCGCTATATAAATAAATTTGACTTTGACTTTTGTTGTCCCGTCCCAACTTTTTTGGAATATATTGTAGGCATCACAGTCAAAATGAGTGAATATTTGCAAAAAAACAGACAAAGTGAATCCGTTTGAGCATTAAATATCTTGTCTTTTTTAGTGTATTCAATAGAATATAGGTTAAAAAGCTTTTGCTAATCTTCGTATTCTGTTTTTATGACGAACTGTGCGGAGCGTAGAAATCTATTTTATAACATAAACTGCCAAGTCTTGCAATTACACAGGCAATTTTGTATACACTGCTACTATTTCTCCAAAAACTACACTTTCCAGCTGGCATACATACCCTCGACCCCGTGTGGTAACCAGACAGTTGAACTTTGGACTCAAAGTGATCAGAGGTCTAGGAAGCTCTTGATGTGGCTGAGTAATGTGGGCTGACCCTGTTCCACTGGCTGATTACACAACCACACACCCGTACATGCCCCAATCTCCACAGCCTGTGTGGGTGAGGAGCTGCTGTGACATTGGAGCTAAATAAATGTAATAAGCATGGACAGACTCTTCCAGAGATGCAGCAATCTGCTTACTGAAATAGTGACAGGCTGCAGCAGGATTTGGTGAAGAGCTTAGCAAAGACAGAAAGTGGCAGCAAATTAAATGCCCATAAACATGTTATTGTTTGTACTGTGTGCCCAATCATCTGTCCTGTATGGGAAAAAAAAACAGCAGAGTAGTTATTATAAAAAAATACGTACGTGATTTGGACTCTGCTGCATCTGTAGCTTTGAGTGATTTTTGAGTGATTACCATGGACAAGAATTTTGACACGTTTCATTACACTGAGAAAAGAACACAAAATACATTTAGTAGGTGCACTTAATTCAGTTTTACCAGAACTGGCTTTATGAAGTTTGATCAAATTAAACAATTAAGCAAAATATTACAATTCACGGTAAACAGTGATCTCTCTGTGAAGCTGGGCCCCCATGTGTTCAAAAACAGAACTGAAAGACTACTGTTATCAAAAATGGAATTAAAATACCATATTAAAAACAGAACTAAAATACTACTGTTATCAAAAATGGAATTAAAATACCATATTAAAAACAGAACTAAAATACTACCGTTATCAAAAATGGAATTAAAATACCATATTAAAAACAGAACTAAAAAACACTATCAAAAATGAAATTAAAATTAGTACTGTTATCAAAAATGGAATTAAAATACTATATAAAAAACAGAACTAAAATACTACTGTTATCAAAAATGGAATTAAAATACTATATAAAAATAGAACTAAAATACTACTGCTATCAAAAATGGAATTCAAATACTATATAAAAAACAGAATTAAAATACTACTGTTATCAAAAAGAAATTAAAATACCATATTAAAAACTGAACTAAAAACACTATAAAATGGAATTAAAATACTATATAAAAAAACAGAATTAAAATACTACTCTTATCAAAAACAGAACTGAAATACCACGGTTATAAAAATGTAATGTACACACTACTGTAATTTTTAGAAATGGAATTTGAACACTACTGTAATTTCTTAAAAGGAATTTAAATATGTTTGTGCTGTGCTCCGATGTAGAAATCACTTCTTTTGCTCCTGCATGACATTCACTTGTCCAGCCTTTATGGCATCTTAAGAACTGAAATAGCACAAATGTTTATTTTAACCGCACAAACCACCGCAAATGACTGAAACCATTTTGTCCTCTGATGAGGGCTTTGTGACGTCACAGGAAATAAAATGTCATTTTAAAATCTTTAGAATGGAAGCAGCACAAACCAGTGTAAATGCAGCACAAATGAACAGTAGTGTTTAAGCTGACATGGTTGTACTGTGTACAGCTGTACAGTGTTAATGCTGATAGTGTGTCTACAGCCACAGGTTCAGTTTCAGTTCAGTTGCTAAAGCATCTGAATAGATTTTGGTATTTTGATATTGAATGCTTTTGGTTTAGCATGGCTCAGTGCAGGCGCTCCATGTTTTATAATGGTTTGGTTTACGACTTTACAATGGAAATCCTGTAATACACATTTACATTCTGCAGAACCTGCATTCTAAAATTTGGATTTTAATTTCTTCATTTTCTTTTTTCTTATGCAGTATGATCCTGTCCTCCAGGTGCTGGGCATCCTGACTGGGCTGTGGACTAAGCCAGTGGACTAAGCATTTTGTTTTTCACTTTCAATACATTTAAATGAAATATGCATGTAAATAAGCTTTGTAGATTATTTACAATTGTTGCCTAATGAAAGTGCTTTAAACATGCTTAATGGAGTCTATGCTAGGATATATACAGTATATTAAAAATTACGATACATTCAACGATGGTTTTGCCATTGTACATCGGGAAGCTCCATTATAAAATAAGTTGCCTTTGTAGAAAAAATACATCAACCTAAACCTCATTCATTATTACATCATATTCATTCATTTCAGAAAGAAAAAGCTAAAATGTATGGTCTTATGTTTATTCATCCAGTCTCCTCTTTCTCCCTGCGAAGGCACAAGAGACCAGAGTAATGATGGTGTGCCTTTAAATTTAATACAATATTACCACAATCACCTCTTATTATATCTCATAAATCATATGATATAGCTGGTAGCTTTCCATAATGTACATTTCATTTACATTTTTATTGCCTCCAACAACATCAATGTGATTGTATTATTATTCATTATTGTCCATATGCTAATGTTTTATTCAGATAAAAACAGAGGTTGAAACCCATTTAATAGATTACCTAAAGTTTGTAATGAGAAATAAATGAAGTTAAAGACCAAAGATGAGTTATTCAGTTACACCGTTGTGCACCTGTGATTTTATAAGCACTAAATTACACAGGGGCCAGTCTACTGCTGCTTAGTATTTAGGTTTTTGTTTAGCAAATGCAATCGTTATTGCCTGAAATGTTGGACAACTGCCTTTTGATATCCTGTGCAGCTCTGTAGAGGCATGCAGATGGGTTTTAGCCTGGATCAACCAACTGCCTTCCTCTGGGCATATTAGCCAAACAGGATTTAGACACTGTACCCTTAGCGGTTGTTGATAACATCCTCTCTGGTACTGATCACCTGCCAATGGAAGTAAACCTCTTTTTGAGCTTAGAGGCAGATTATTTGCAAACCAGGTGTCTCTGTCTTATGATGAGCTAATTGTTTCATCATAAATACTCCAGCAGTCAAAAAGAATGGCACAGATGCCCGTATGTAATAATCTGCAATTTAGCAACCGTTTGATCTCTCGCCTCTGTTCAACTAAAGGGGGAAAACCACAGTTATTGAGTCCACTTCAGCTATTTGTTTGATGAGTGTTGTGCAGTTCTCAGGTGGTTATTAGTGCGATTTTTAGGAGCTTTATATTGGATGCATAGGAAGGAAGCACTCTGTGCTTGGCAGTCAAATATAAAATAATCGACATGATTGTTGAGGGAACAGTACAGTATAAGGTTTCAACAGGGATTAGCATTCTTTACGGGGCACCACACCATCAACTGGGCCAGCATAAATGACTGTGTTAGTGTTATGGGATGATTCCACTGTCCAGCCTCCTCTTTCTCTGACACTCTTTTTTTTACAAAAGAGCATTGTAACAACTATGTAGGCACACAATCTGAGTTGGGTAAGCCTATGGTGATCGTGGCAAAGGAAAATCTCCAGAAATGCATTGAGGAAAAAAGACCCATGGAAGGGTAAAACTCAATCCATCCACCTTAGGCAGCCTAGAAGATTCTGTTGATCTGTAAGAATTAACTAAATTGCATAGGTAATAAATTGATCATGTTATTTTAAATGTAGTCGAATAGAAAAATTCAAAGAGAGCATACAGAATCTACATGTATACAGTGGGGAAAGTATTGATATCAGTGTTTCATACACTGCTGATTTTGTAAGTTTTCTGACCTACAAAGAATGAAGAGGTCTGTTGAAAGGTCCACTGTAAGACAGAATGAACAGAAATAATTAATTTGCCCTTTATTGCATGAAATAAGTATTTGATACAATAGAAAAATAAAACTTAATATGTAGAAAAGAAAGCTAAGACATTTCCTGTAGCTCTTGACCAAGTATGGACACAGTGCAGCAGGGCTTTTGGCTCAGTCCTCCATACAAATCTTCTCCAGACCTTCAGGTTTCGGGGCTCTTGCTGGGCAACACTGAGTTTCAGAATTCTTCTTACGGAGCCACTCCTTAGTTCCCCTGGCTTAGTGTTTCAGGTCATTGTGTTGCTGGAAGATCCAGCCACGACCCATCTTCAATGTATTTACTGAGGGAAGGATTTTTTGGGATTGTAGTCATCCTTTTTCTTCCACCAAACATGGCGCGTTTGGAGGAAGAAAAAACTAATTTGGTCTCATCTGACCACATGACCATTTCCCATGCCTTATCTGGAGCATCAAAATGGTCATTGGTGAACTAGGACATTTGCAGGGGACCTTGCATGCCCTGTAGGACTTTAATCCTTGACAACATAGTGTGTTACTAATGGTCATCTTTGAGACTGTGGTCCCAGCTCTCTTCAGGTCATTGTCCAGGTCCTCCTGTGTAGTTCTGGGCTGATTCTCTAAATCATTCTTTCCCCACAAGGTGCGATTTCGCATGCAGCCCCACAGGCCAAGGAAGATTGACAATCATCTTGTGTTTCTATTGTCCTGGAGTCCACCCCAGCCTTGTACAGGTCTATAATTTTGTCCCTGGTGTCCTTAGGCAGCTCTTTGGTCTTGGGCATGGTGGAGAGGTTGGAGTGTGATTGTGTGTGTATGGACAGGTGTCTTTTATACAGGTAATGAGTGCATAATAGGAGGAGCTTCTTTAAAAAAACCCAACAGGACTATTAACAGCCAGAATTCCTGCTGATTGGCAGGTGAACAAATACTTTCAACTCCAAGAACATCGTCCCAACTGTGAAGCATGGGGGTGACAACATAATAGTGTCAACACAATACTTTGGGGGTGCTTTTCTGCAAAGGGGCAGGATGACTGCACCGTATTGAAGAGAGGATGGATGGGGTCATGTATCGCAAGATTTTGGGCAAACAACCTTCTTCCATCAGTAAGAGCTTTGAATACAAGTCGTGGCTGGATTTTCCGGCATGTCAATTATCCAAAGCACACAACCACACAGTGTATGCAATATTTTGTACTTGGTCAAGAACTACAGGAAACTCCAGACATCTGTAGTTTAAAACGGTGACCCTGCTATGGGAGATGATATCAGACTGAACGATCAGCCATACCAAAGATTCTCCCTCTCCCATCTCTTCATAGATTTAATACACTTAAATGTTTTATATAGAATGTTAATAATGTTTATTATTATAATAATGTTTCCCTTCTGAGTCCTCTCAAGGTTTCTTCCTCTTTTTCTAAGGGGTTTTTTCCACTGTAGCCATTGGCTTGCTCATTAGGGACAAATAGAATTCAATTTGTGGCACTGGTTTATACATCAATGTAAAGCTGCGTTGTGACAATGTCTATTGTAAAAAGCGCTATACAAATAAAATTGAATTGAATTGAGTTCTGTGCCAAACTTGTTTATTTATTTATTGAGGAAAATGCCAAATATTAAGTTCTATTGTTTTGTAGTATGAAATGCTCGTTTCATCCAAAATGAAAATTAATTATTTACAAATAATACAATGTTATTTTTCTGGATTTTTAGACCCTTCTCTCATAGTTGAAGACCTCTTCATTCTTTGTAGGTGGTAAAATGTGCAAAATCGGCAGTGTATAAAATACTTATTTTCCCTACTATGTGTGTGTGTGTGCGCGCGCGCGTGTGTGTGCGTGTGTGTGTGCTGGGATTCAAACATGGTTCTCCAGATTGCTGCTATGCCAGACAAGGATTTAGATCATTCAAAACTTATTTATCATTTCAAGTTTGGCAAGACGGTAACAGGATAAAAAAAAGTCTTAAAATACTGATAAGCCACTGATAATCAATGTAGTTTTGTGCTGTCCTGTTTGCATACTTTTTTGCAACGAGTCTGCTCACTTGCGTTGAGCAATTCTACTTGACTGCCAGGTATTTGTTTTATGATAAAGTCTGTTCTTATTGACAGGTAAAAAAAAATACAGTTGATTTCTAAACCGTGAGTCTATATGAGAAGAACTTTACATTAGAAGGTCTCTGTGGAAAGGATTTGGCTTGTGGACTGAAAAGTCGCTCCTCTGAGAGATGCCCCCTCTACTGGTATATCTGTGAAGGCAATGCTAATGAACTCTTTCACTTGCTACAACCAGAATTGCTACAATTAAGCAGCTGGTGCTCCATTTTGTTCTGAGTACTCATTGTTCTCCTCCTGCATGAGCTAGTCATTCATCAGCTTCTTTATGTTTTTACACATTGTTGGAATTTAAACACTAGCACACCAGTAACACATTTAATGGAATTATAACTGGCACAATGATTACGTGGGTTGTTAAAACGTCACTGAAAGGCAACATTTTACCCACTGACATTGTTCTTTTGTTCTTATAGATCACAAATCTGTCTTTCTCTGTAACCGTGGTTTCCTAATTGTCATGTGTGTTAAAGAAAATGTCTTAAATCCCAATTATACTATGGTACCTGTGCAGGCATTAGCAGTTAGCACAGAAAATGATTTAAGATGGACAAGGTTCTACCATAGTATACTGATATTAAGATATTGTGGTTATGCTTTGGTGGAAACCTTTTCCATTTTATCCTGTTGGCACTGACACATTAGCACATTAACCTTCCTAATTACAGTTTGTCCCAATGCTGTTTTGTGGTTCTGACCTTATCTGCATCGACTGAACAGCCAGCATCAATTACCTACCCATTTTTCAGATCAGACGTGCTCTTTATTACGTTGCTATAAATGCAGAAGCCCTCTGGCTGGATTGGATGGTACCAATCCTTTACATTGGAATAATTGATTAATGGATCTAGCTAGGAAAAGATCACATTCTTCATGCTATGGCCATTGATTGGATAGTTGAGCTTGTGAACATAATGAGGAATTTGTTTAATTTGGCTGCAAGGTTATATAATAACGTATAATGTGACAGAATGCAGACTTTGAGTAAAAAGTTTACTTTATACTTCATTTTGAGCTAGTTGGACAATGTCAATATGGAAAAAAAAAAATGTTTGTTGGATGGCATTTATTTTCGTGGGCAAAAAAAATGGCTAAACTAAAATTTGTAGCCTTTAATTGTCCGAACAACAAATTTTTGCTAGCTACAGTGGTGTTTGTGAACCCTTTAGAATTCTTTCTGCATAAATATTACCTAAACGTCATTCGATTTTCACACAAGTCCTAAAAGTAGATCAAGAGAACCCAGTTAAACAAATGAGACAAAAAGATTATACTTGGTCATTTATTTATTGAGCAAAACGATCCAATATTACATATTTGTGAGTGGCAAAAGTATTTCACACCTTAATTTGAAGGTGAAATTAGAGTCAGGTGTTTTTAATCAGTGGGATAGAAATCAGGTGTGAGTGGGCAGCCTTTTTTATTTAATGAACAAGGATCTATCAAAGTCTGCTCTTCACAGCACGTTTATGGAAGTGTTTCATGGCACAAACAAACGAGATTTCTGAGGACCTCCGTAAGAGCTGTTGATGCTCACCAGGCTGGATAAGGGTACAAAACCATCTCTAAAAAGTTTGGACTCCACCAATCCACTGTTAGACAGATTGTGTACAAATGGAGGAAATTCAAGACCACTGTTACCCTCCCCAGGAGAGGTCGACCAACAAATTGTAATAGTCGGCGAGGTCACAGAGTCCTAAGCAACTGAAGGCCTTTGTCACATTGGCTAATGCTAATGAGTGCATCATCAGGAGATCACTGAACAACAATGGTGTACATGGTAGGGTTGCATGGAGAAAGCCATTGCTCTCCAAAAAGAATATTGCTGCTCGTCTGCATTTTGCTAAAGATAATGTGGAAAAGCCAGAAGGTTAATGGAAGATTTTTTTTTTGTGGACGGATGAGTCTAAAATATAACTTTCTGGTTTAAATAAAAAAGCATTACGTTTGGAGAAAACAAACACTGCATTCCTGCAAAAGAACCTTATCCCATCTGTAAAACATAGTGGTGGTAGTATCATGGTTTAGACCTGTTTGCTGCATCAGGATACTGAAAGCAAAGGTTCACATACTTTTGCCACCCACACAAATGTAATATTTGATCATTTTCCTCCATAAATAAATGGCCAAGCATAATCTTTTTGTCTCATTTGTTTAACTGGGTTCTAATTATCTACTTTTAGGACTTTTGTGTGAAAATCTGATAATGTTTAGGTCATATTTATGCAATACAGAAAACTGATGTCTATAGATGCAGTGTTTTAGTCCCTGTGGAAAAAAGTGAGAAAAGCAGGCAAGATACCACTAAAAGCTTGCTGTCAGGAACCTCTGAGCTAGTCTTCATCAGGCCAGCTACAGCTATTCTGAAATGGACAAAACCGTAAGGGTACAGCAGATCCATACAGTAGTTGCTCTTATCAGCTGTTAAGAGACGAGACCAACACTTTGTAACATGTTGCCAGAAATAAACCATTTTTTCAAGCAGATAGACTCATGTGTGTACATTTACATAAAGACAGGAAAAGTCTTTATTTAATTCAGGATGTTATATATATATAAAACACTTTTAAGAAAAAACAAGAATCAGAATATTGTCTAATGCTGTCTAAAAAAGTAGATAATGTAATTTCTGATAGAATTTGGAAGGTTTGATTCAGAATGGTTCATCAAAGTTGTGTGGCATGATGATTCACAATTTGTGTTGTACGGTTATGGTTCAGGGAGGTGTCCTTAAAGTACAGTTCATCAGTGATTGCATCTGTACATCTGACTTAAACACAAACCAACTAGGAAACATTTTCAATTACTTGTCCACTGTTTAAATCCATTATCATTTAGTTGAACAAAACTCTTTTTTTCTGTAAAAAGCTCTCCACGTTTACCCACAAGACTTTAACATTCAGGACTTCAAAGGGAAAGTCTATGCCATCTTAAGTTACTGTATCCCTTTGTTTAATTTCTTGCTAACTTCTTGACCAATTATTTACTTTTGGGACAATTAAAAGCTCAATTTTTCCAGTTTTAGCTTTGGCTCATTTTTGCACAGGAGTGTAGAACCTTTAAAGTACACTGCCTTGCCAAAAAATCAACTTTCACATACTAAGCTCCAAAACTGCATTATTCTGTGGCCAAGATATTGTATTGATGAGGGGAGAGTTGAACCATCTGTAAAGTTTTACCTACATATGATAAAGACTTTCAGTTGGGTTAAGGTCAGAACACAACTCAGATGGCCAATTCACATGTGAAAATGATTCCTCGTGCTTCCAGTACTTCACAGTTTAAGTTTCACAGTGATGAATCATTGTCTTCTTTGAAAGAAACCCAAAATTTAAGTATTCAGCAGGTGCCCTTATCCAGCACAACTTAGAACAGATACAGTCTGTAGCAATTTGAACGTCTACAGTCCAAGCAAATATGGGTTAAGGGTCTGACTGCAGGACCCAACAGTGGCAGTTTGGCAGAGGTGAGAACCCTGGATCTTCTGGTGCCTAGTCCATTACCTTAACCACAGTTCAGAACCACAGTTCAAAACGAAGCCATAATGTGTTAACCTGTTCAATTAGTACATTCAGATACACAGCTGACTTCATTTTATTCCCACATAACGTCAGTGTGCCTGACCACTTCATGTGCTTTCCTTTATACCCTGCTGCACCCATCACTCTGAAATTTGGCCAATCTGGACATATCAGAGCTCATGACCTTTTCTGATTGCTCCAGAGTCAGGTCACGGTCATTCAAGATTTTTCTGTTCACGTTTCTCCCACGAATGTAACAGATCCCTATGATCCTTCCAGCTTTGATAATGTGTTAGACAGTTCTTAATGACTTCAGCAATCTCCTTAGTTATTTTCTAACACAGTAACATCTTTTTCACGACCACAGGATATGTCTTCCAACATGGATGTTCGTGAAATAATAAGCTACTCACTGAAGAGACACTCAAAAAGAATTGTTGCCAGCTGGAACATTAATCAGTGCAGTAATTATCCAGTCAAAGACATTTAGGTATTTGCTTTTTTTGAGTTCAAATAATGACTTTTTTGGCCAGGCGGTGAACAACTGTACCACAGTAACGTACGCTTTTTATTGACCAAATGGTGCAAGTGTAGAGCAAGGTGAAGTAAATCTTCTCTGTCCTGAAGCATGTGTGATTAATAAAAAAAAACACCTTTTTCAACACATTTTCCGTTAATTGATTTGAAAGACAATTAATATGGAAGACTGATGGCAGTTGTAGAATTGTTACACTCTTATTGGCCGTTCTGGGAAGAGGCTGAATGTTTCATCCATGCATAAACAGCTCAACCTCACTATGTTGGTAAACCATATCCACAAATATTAGCCTCTATAGAAAGATGAAATCTGAATCTTAAGTGTGTGATTGCATCAACACAGTTGAGTTGTGCAAAATCTTCCTCTAAGTGCTATTCAATAATCTTTCTCTCAGAACGAGGTGGAAACGTGTTGAAACAATTATTTGTGTTTACACTTACACTACAGCTGCTATATGTGCACGGAGTAGAGAAAAAACAACATATGGCTTGTACAGAAACAGTCAAATAAGCATCCTGACATATTTACCACAGTGTGCCAACCTTAATAATAGTATTTAATTATATTAATTTGCTGTATGTGTCCAAAAGCTCAAATGGCTCAGTGGTAAGAGCCAGCTGCAGGAAATCTCAGTTCCTGGGGGACTGGTTTTAGATTATGGGTGAGGCTTGCAATCTATTTGTAATAGAATATTTCCAGTATTATACAAAATGTATATGGCTTTACATTTCCTGTCATTCTCTAAGTTAAGCCAATGACGTGGACTTTTTGCAAAAGCTGCCAAAACCACTGTTGAGGTTTCTTCGTCGATAGCGGTTCTTCAGGCGATCACTACATGGCTTGTCGTACACAGTCCTGGTTTCTTGGACGTAACAGTGCTGTGTGAAATTGGTTATCTTTCTGGCTGTCGGTTGTTGAAGTCTGCGGCTGTGATAGGGCAGCTGTGTTTCTGAACCTCAGCAAAAATTTTGAACTATTGTGTTGATAACTTTCGAACCATAGCAGATATTGCAAATCAAACTGTTGCAGTTACTAAGACTATTCTGGTCTTCTTTGATATGCTACATGATCACCTTCCATTTGGAAAAAAATTGTGTGATGCAGTGTGGTGGTTTTCAAGATGGCGGCCTTGTTCTGGATATAGCCTAAAAGATAGGCTCCCTCACCCATTATTTGCTGGGGTATTCAGATCATTTTCTCTTTGTTTCTGAAATAGAGTGGAAACCTGTGGCTTTTGACTCACCCTGGTAGTTTAATTCTTATGTGTGTCATCTAGGCTTCCCAATGAGATTGGGCCCCTTTTTGAGTTTCTTCATTAGAAATTCTACCATTTCAAATAAATCCTTTCCACTGCCTTCCCAATGGAATTACTTAAGTGTGTTTCATAAAATCCCTCAGGCATTTTGCTTAAGTAAGGGAAAACAGTAAGGGATTTACTGCAGTGACTGAGGTTTTTTTGCTGTTCCACTGTTTCCATGATGCCTCAAGAACAAAAAACAAATGAACTAAAAAACGACCTTTAACTAAACCTCTGTTTGAGAGCTGCCTTAAAGTTATTTAAACCAAAATAGATTTTTTTTAATTAACAAAAATCGGAATAGGAAGTTGACAACAACAATAAGAATAATACATCAGGTCTCACCAAGTAAATAATAATAATAATAATGTCAACCAAATAATACCAATAATTATATAATGATAATTCTGGCTGGATAAGGGCTGGCTCGATACCATTTTTTAAATGCCCGACACTGACACTGCAAACTTAAATATGTGGCGACATAGACCGCTACGCTGCTACCACCCCTTGAAACACTGGCGTTGCATACGTTGCACTTGGCTTTTTTTACTTTTAACATCCTTGAGCTTAACTCCACACAGCTGACATGATGAGCACGCCGCTAGCTAACAGTTTTAACTCGAGTTCCAGCTATCGCTCACGTGACACGTCTCTGTTTCTGGCATCGTCCAAATTGGAGTAAAGCATAAACGTGATAGGAAAAATATCGGATTAAACAGTTTTTTTCCCCCCATTCGATCCAGTGATTTTTGCCAAATATTGGGCCGATACCAATAAAGAATATCAGATCGGTACAGCCCTAATATATACATACTTGAGTAAAGTGGTGGAGTTCTTGGACTGTTTTTACTAAAAGAACACCACATACCCCTTTTCAAAACAGTGTTTATTTTTGTTTGTTATAGTGGTCACTTGTACAGTACAACCCCCCACCCCAAAACCCTCTTCAATCAAACTTTTGAGTCACAAGCTACAGCACTATGTTGTCTGACATTAACATCGTATCAGCTAAGGCTTAACCATGTTGCGGCCTCCTCGCTCAGATCTCACTAGCATACTGCCACCGTCTCTGGGCTGCGGGTGGGAGTGCGACATGTGAGAATAAATAAAGACAGCTGAGTTTAAACAAACAGAGCTGGGAACAGGCTGTAGTGTAGGAGGAGTAGGCCGCCCCTCTGTAAACATGTCCAACTGCAGTCCAAAAGCGCAGCCACCTCATGAATAAACACGGGCGAAAATAAGCCGCTTCTTCAAAATACTTAAGCAAATGGCAGCTGCATTTCCTCTTTTTTTCACAGCTGCCTTGTCTGTTTGGGTCTGCAAATTTATTATTAACCGAGAGTGGCTACAGATTTTTAAAAGTGTCTCAAACCACACGCTAATTAATAAATAGCACGATTCGCCACAGGCGCTTTTGACGTACCATTTATTAAGGTAATCCACGGTCTGAGCTGTAGCGTAGAAGAGAAAAACGTAGCTGTGCACGAGTTGGAAATGTTTACAGAGGTAATCCATAGGCAATCCACGGGTCTGTAAGATGATCATTTATGCACGCACAGCCAAGGAAGTCTGTTTCAACTGTTTTAGCATGTTTATTTTAGAATAAGTGGTTCTTTAAACACCTCTGACTGTACCTCTTTACAAGATTCATGTCTGCGAAAATCACAGGCCAGCGAGATCAAATTAAAACGTGGTCGTGTAAGATGGGCGCTAATGCAAAAAGGCATTACGTATTGTGGTATGTATATATTGCTATGAGTACTGTGTGCGCTCAGGTGTCATTATAAGTTAATTCTTAATCATTTGGACATAAAATATACACCCAGCGATCACTGTGAGCTTCTACACCTTGTTTCTATAATCACTGTCCCTCTGTTTCTCTGTATACTTTTATTAGTCACCTCTATTCTGTTCTCTAATGGTGTGGTGGTGGTGTTGTGTTTCTGTGTTGTGCTGGTATGAGTGAATCAGACACAGCAGTGCTGCTAGTGTTTTTCACTCACTGAACACATTATTAGACACGTCGACCACATTGTTCCTTTAGACGTAAAGTCAGAGACAGGAGCTCTACCTACAGGATGCTGGTTGCTGGACAGTTGTGGTAGCAGCCCTGCTGTGTCTGATCCAGACCTACCAGCACAACACACCACCACAACATCGGCGTCAGTGCAGTTCTGAGAATGATCCATCACCCACATCACTTTGTGGTGCTCACAGAGGGGAAGTATGTAGAAAGACAGATGGACTACAATCTGTAATTATAGAACTACAAAGTGCTTCTACATGGTAAGTGGAACTGATATAATGGACAACGGGTGCAGAAACACTAGTTCCACGGTTTCATCGGAGTTGACCTCAGCTACTAAATTCTGTCATATGTCTTTTAGATCATTAAAGTCTTCGTGGATCAGGCTTTTGCCATGGTTTTGCCATTGTTTTGCCATATTATTCACTCCTGGAAGTCCCGACTGTGCAAAATCAAACAGGATGTTTTTTAATAAAAGATAGCAGGTTTCAGTTTGTATTTTAATACATAAAGTGAGAATGCAGTTGGTGCATATTTACTGTTTACACAGGACTGTAATAAGATGCAGATGGTAGACACAGATCATTGGAAATAACTGCTATTACTACTGATGTCTTTGATGACTTCAATTGTCTCTCAATGCCAAAAACAGAACAATGTCAGGTTATACAGAATGTCATAACAGAACAAACACAGATGGTTGTAGAAGCTGGAGTAGAGGTGACATCATTTTTAGGAATCACTCTAACTACGGATGACAAGCATGATAGGAATGGATGAATTAGCCCACCCACTGCATGCTGGGAGCAAAGCGGCCCCATAAGCAGGCTATATTCACAAGGACATTTTGTTCAGCCTTCAAAAAGGTCATCCTATTTATCTCAATGGGAATGGTGCGCCAACTCTGGCCTTGGTTAAAAAATCTACTGAGCTGAACCCAAACAGTAACAGATATGAGACTTGAGAGAAACTGTCAGATCTCCCCTAGTTTGGTTTCTCAGTGCAACCCAAACAGCTGGGCCTAATCTGAGTTGTGCTCGGATTAAAAATGCAGTTCCTGAACTGGCTGTTTATTTAAGAACTTTTGATATCAGTAACGAGGGAACGGAGGTAATGTGTGTCTGTTATGTGACTATATAAAATAGATCTGTCTTAAACATTCCAGTTTAAGAACACGTCAAAACCAGTCATGCCAGGTGCAACACGGTTTCAACCTAAAGCATTAAGAAATTGACAGGTTAGGACTGTAACTCCTGACAGGCTGGTTTTAACATGGATCACATCTTTACCTGAGAGAAAAACTTTGTTTTTTTTTGTTTTTTTTTTGGGCCAGGATAGCATTAAAACAATTATATAGAGAAAGACAAACAGCCTAACATGTTGCACATGAAAAACCTGAGCATTTTACTAGTGATTTGTTTGCATGAACTATAACAATAGATTAAGTGTTTTAGATAGCTACTATATCGTATTTACTTGTTTATTTAGTTTCTTACATTTAAAGCCCATTATTCCAGGTTAAACTAGTGGGAGAACTCCTTGGAGAGAACAAAGCACGTGGAAGCAAGTGGATGTCTGTCCATTACAGAGCTTCCCCTCCCTCAGACATAGTCAATCATGTCCATTCCAGCAATAGTTGGTCTGCCTGGAAGGTAGCAGTAGGGCTAGTACAGGTACATAGCGTCTAACAACCATCCGTTCAGCGTCAGCGTTCAATTTAACAACCTTTAGAGGTTTTAACTATTAGAATAAACTATAATAGGAAGAGGCCCCAGATGCTGCGGCTGTAAACAACTGGTCCCGTTAACTGCAAATCCACGAGAGTTTATTTTTCTGTAACGTCACCTACAAATATTGATAGTTGTGGGTTACTTCTGGGCTCCACGAGCTCTCCGTCTCTCTCCAATATTCCAGCAAGTTGGTTTTGTTTAATCTCTGAAGTTAAAAGGCAAATATACATTATGATTTTATTTATTAACTGAGCAAGTGGTCAGGAACTTCCCTATGGTGCTCGCTTGCACATCGACAAGACTACAGACAGTTCTAGCTCAGTTGATGTGTTTAGAGACATTTTTGTGTACATTACTCCTCTTTGTGTGGATTACTTTCTTCTCCTTATTTGGAACAAGCTGTAAATGGTGTTTATAATTGTGTATGCCTGTCCTATTGTAAAGAGTACTCTTTGTTTTTCTCTGTTTTATCTGATTCGACTGTTCTTAGGTGTTCATATCAGGGCAATTTTGGCTTCAGTCAAATCAAATCATTCGTTTTAATCACTTGTGTTTTTAGCGGTATCTCTGACACATTTACGTATCGTTTGCACGCAGTTTTCTCGTGAAAATACCCTTTATATTTACATTAGGGATAAAAGGACTACATTACTATGGTAATGACTGCACAGTATTCATTTCAGTCTTCATCCTGTTTCACAGAACAGTGCATTGTCTTCCGTGTCTCCTAAATCCCTGTCTGAGTACCAATCCGAATTTTTTCGCATGTTCTACCACCATACTCAGGAAAAACAATACTCAATACAGTCATCAGCTCCCACAGCACACACTACTGCACTAACTAACAGGGCTAATTAGTACATTACCACTGGTGTTGCTAAAGTGATTTTAAAGTAACTGCTTATTAATGCCTACAACAAACCTTTTTACAAAGTCCTTGTGTAAATATAGCCTCCATGGGACTGTTTCTTGCTCCCACATAGTCTCCAGTGCCAACCATTAAAAAATACGTATTAAAAACAAACATTCATGACGAAGCTCGTGAGCAGTACTCGAGATTTATGGGTTTCGACACGTTTCCCATTCACAGCACAGTCTGCAACCTTGTATGTTTGGCACAGATATGAAGTGTTGACTGATGTTCACGAGCATGACGCTTACACAAAGCCACTGCACTGCATGACTGCCTCAGAAAGAGAAATAAACACCAAGCACTTCACAGGCTGATAATGCTGGTACCATGCCCTACCACACACACACACACACACACACACACTTCCCTGAGAGCATCAAAGAACTGATATAATGACATTATGTCGAATAGGAGCATCTTAATAGTTCCACCATCGCATATGAACATCCAAATAAAAAAACAATGGTAAAAGGAACCAGTGTCATTCAGAGGATTTCAAGAACGCTTTGTCAGTAGGGCAAACTCGCATTAGCTTTGTAGGCCTAAATTCTGCCACTACTCAGGGAACAACAGCAGACAGAAAACAATCTATAAGTCATTCCTCAATGCCTCGATAGAGTCTAGGCTCTAAATTATAAAGAAAATACTGTACCATAAAGACAAACGGGTGAGTTCACATTTTTTCCACAAGCAGAAAAATACATCAGTACAGGTTCTGAAGCGAGCAGACAACATAAGAAAAGAAGCTGAATCCAACATCAAAATGTAAAGGTACCATGGGCAAATATACACATCAACTTACAAAGTGACACAAAAGAGTATAGACCAATCAAATTCTGTGCCATTCGCTGTCCAAAGCCCGGGTACCACGTTCCCTTTTTAAACCCGCCATTCATCGGTCCATGTTTTCATTTGTACATTTCGAAGCGTTGGGCTTTATTTTTTTGCGTGATGTTCTGTGGATAGGTGCTTGTTCAGGCTTTCTAAGCAAATGCGACACTCCAGTGTGTTTGTGATTTGGTCGGACTGCAGGGTCTCTTCCCTGTCTGTTAAGCCTTTGCTGGCAATCCTGTTCACAGTTTGCTTTGTTCAAGTTTTTTTTTTTTTTTCCTTCGTCTTTCCTGATGTCCATCACCCGATATATTATATATAAAAAAATAAGGTATCGCGCATCCGCAAACTGCGCATCTTGATTTTTAAAAAATAACTATTATTTTGTTTCCTCCATTCTAGATCCTGGGATCCTACGTGAGCCGTTTTGAGTCCACTAACTGGGGCAGAGGTATATTTGAAGAGCATGTGAAGAACTATGTGAGACAAACAGAGAGAGAGAGAGAGAGAGAGAGAGAGAGAGATAGAGAGAGAGTGTGTAGTTTGGAGGAAAGGAAACGTGGGCCAGACTACGCTATCACCATGGGAACATCGTCTGAAAAGCCACTGATCATCGGGTCATCCTCATCATCATCACCTTTAAAAGAAGAAGCACATGAAAGGGACAGTTCAGGAGGGTGCGGTGGGTGTTGGTCTTAATTATCTTTCTAATCAGCTTTTGAACTATAATTTCAAAACTTTAAACATAACATATCCTTAATAGTACCTTTGGCGGACTCAAAAAATATTCATGGAAAAAATATAGAGCATACTGAAAAATGTCATGATTACTAATGGTAAAGAACAAGGAGAGTGTTTGTGATTGTGTGTGTGTGTGTGTGTGTGTGTGTGTGTGTGTGTGTGTGTGTGTGTGTGTGTGTGTGTGTGTGTGTGTGTGTATGAGAGTGACCAGAGTGTGAGCAGCTTACCCAGTTCATCTCCTGAGGAGAAGATGGCCGAGCCGAGGCGTGAGTTGTAGTGGCTGTTGGCGAAGGCTGTGAAGCTGTGCTGCAGACGTCGATGGCGCAGATAGAGAGCTACCAAGCCTCCACATACACACAGCAACAGCATGAAGAGCACCGGCACCACCACTGCTGCTGTGTCACTCGTGTGCCCCGAATGAGCAGCTGAATCACTGGGACCTGTGCCTAAACACACACACACACACACAGGTAAATGCACACTCACTCTTGCTTAAATGGACCATTATCTTCCAAGACTAGTTCCAGCTCTCATACCTTTACTTAGACCACATCAGAGACGCTACTGATGACTGACAGCTACTCCTGCTGACTGAGGTGCAATGTTACCAAAACTGTAACCTGCTGCTGGTTGTGAGAACCCACAGTGAGTGAGATTACATGAACTGAGTAATCTGATCCTAATCTGTTCATAACTGGATCCCTGCATATTCTCTATTGTGTATATACAAATCTTTGGCGCATGGAATATTTCTCACTGAAAACTACACACACACACACACACACACACACACACACACACACTGTTGTATTATATTATGTTTATATTAGTATATTCTCTCTTCCTTATATTATCTATAATATTATAGTTCTGTTATTTATTTATTATAGTAGGCTATTTGTTATAGTCTGTTTTATTCTGATTATACTATAGTTTGATAACAATCTCGGGTGTAAAAAGCACTACATCAATCTGACTACAACAGATACTAGTTATCATGTAAACAGCATACTCTAAAATATTGAATTCATGTTATTATCAGATTGTAAGAAATTGAATAAAAGCACCTGAGTTAGTCCAGCAAATGACGCATATATGCTGTTCATCTGATTTTTAAAAAAAAAATCATTTTGTGGCATCTGATTTTGTTTATCCAACAGGCATGGTTCTCACTCACTCTAAAATAGCTTCGGATCAGAATACAGACAGCTTGAAGGCAAGTAAGAACGTGTGTGCCAAATATATTTACACGTTTCTTAAATATGCATAAAAAAAGTGTAAAATGTCATTGTTGCTAACTGGCTGCTCAGTCGCCTCATAGCTCCAAACATGAAGCTTCCACTGCTGCATGTGTAGAGCCTGCATGTACTGGCTGTGCATTTCTACCCACAATCGAAACACAATATGAGTAAAGGATGGCCCATTGATGGATTTGTGCCCTGCGGCCCTGAACTGGCTTTAGCAGGTAAGGAACTGTGCAGATCTATTAGACCACTATTAGATTAGCAACTATCACACTGTTTATTAGAAAAACTTGAAAATACAGGAAAACCAAGCTTCTATAGACCACAGTGGCAAGCATTTAGTGTGACCTCCCCTTACTCTTACACCCTTAGCAAAATGCGAAAGTTGACTGTTCTACACTTTCTTCACTTTTTGGGAAGGGGAACAGGGCAAGAAAGACGAATGTATGTTAAAGCTCACAAATAATTGAATGAAGAATAGTGGAAAAGTAACAGAGCATAATATATGGTCATTGTACCATTGCTAATACAACAGATATTTTGGTGGCCTAAGACTTTTGCTTAGTGCTGTATATGAAGCGAGAGAGTGAGTGAGTGATTGATTAACTGAAGCGTATAAATAAAGTCCATATGAAAGTATCAAGTATGAGTGGATCTGATACATCCAGTGCTGCCGGAGATTCAAATGATATGGTAGATGTGTCTATTGTGAACAGGGAGTGAACACAGTGTTTGAAGGTTCCAGCAGCACTACTGTGTCTGATCCACTCACACCAGCACACCAACGTCAGTGTTACTCCAGGGCTAAGAATGATCCACCACCCACAATAGTACCTGATCTGTGCTGGTCCTGGCCATTTGAGAACAGAATATGGGGGACTAAAAGTATGTAAAGAAACAGATGGACTACAGTCTGTAACTGTAAAACTATAGCATGCAGAACTACGAACTGATCAAATGGACAATGGGTGTAGAAACAAAATATTCCTAATAAAGTGATCGGTGAGTGTATATGTAAATGTTTTGCTAGTAAAAAAGACTCCATGATTTTGAAAAAGTGTCAGTAAGTTCAAAGTTTACATCACTGGTCCTCGGTTGGTTTACTGGCAGGTTGCAAAGCAGCTGCAGTGGTGTATGTCACGGATTTAGAATGAAATCTGATTATTGCTTGGCTCATGTAGACCTAGAGTTTTCCCATTATCAGATTACTTAAGTGCATGAAAATGTGTTGATCAAATTATTGCCAAATCAGATTTTTTGCAGTTATTAGATTATTTTGTACATGTAAATATACTCGGTGAGACGTCAGCACTGCCACTTGTAAAGCGCCCCTACACTGCACATAATGCTTAATAAAGGGAAATGGAATTTATGTCGTACCATCCCAAAGAATGTTTTACTGGGATGACCATGAAACAAAATATACGTTACAAAAGTACTCAAATATGATCAAATCTACCATAGTCTCCTGCCAAACTATCTCACTGTTCACAATTTCGGATTAATAACAGCTCTGAGTTCATAGCTTCACTCTGCAGGTTACATAACTGCTCTCAGTACAGCTAGGGGTGAGCTATGCATGTGTGCACAGTGCCTTGCACAGTATTCGCCCTCCTTGAACTTTTCCACATTTGCTATTGTTACAAAATGGCATAAATGAGAACATAACTGGAATTATATGCCATGAATCTACACAAAATAGTGTAGAAAACTGTAATAGTGTTTTATGTTGTTCTAAGTGTTTTATACTCCATACAGTTTGCAAATTACTGACACAAAAAAGGACTAAGTTCCAAAATAGTGTTCATCTTAAAAGTGTCTCACTAAATATGTTCTAGATGGTACTAGAGATGGAGCTTACCTACACAACTACAAATTTGTGTAAAAGAACCAAGTTCAGGAAACAATTTTATTTTATAAGTATAGCTAAAAGTGTGGTTATAAAAAAAATTCCAAACTGTCCACGTTCCACAAAGCACAA
This sequence comes from Parotocinclus haroldoi, assembly GCA_034779995.1. Taxonomy (NCBI): domain Eukaryota; kingdom Metazoa; phylum Chordata; class Actinopteri; order Siluriformes; family Loricariidae; genus Parotocinclus; species Parotocinclus haroldoi. Next base: position 6,056 of record JAUZST010028301.1, on the reverse strand, counting down.
GGTTTAGCCAAGGCTGTCCATTAATTGGGACAGGGAAGCAAGGGGCTGAATATCTGCAGGTGAGATGTGAAAACATCTTCACAGGGGTACAATTTAGTGATCCCTCTACAAAGCTGGGGTTAATAAAAAGTCACAAGTTAAAACACTTTCTTTAAAAACGCCAGTGACATCATGTTTGTATAGTGCTTACTCATTTCCTGTAGTTAAATTGCTTCACAAGGCTTTTCGACTGAATGCTAACTCTGCAACACAAAACTTATTTTATAATGAAGTGTTGAAATATCTCATGTAATTTAGTAAGTAATGGGTTGAATTTGAAAAGTAAAAGCCAAACAATACTGGTAAAGTCGGGGTGCTAGCTGCTAGAGCTGACTGTAGCCTGAAAGCCAACACAATTTAGGAGCTGTGTTCCTTTCAGTTGGCTGTCATTATTAACCCTTTTAGGACCCATGCAGAGTTGTGCTAAGAATATAATACTATAAATGTCAACTTAAAAAAGATCTTCACAAAGCACAGGCTATTGTGAAAGTTATTCAGTGTGTACTCAGTCGTGAATCATGAATATCATGAATCGTAAATCGTACGGATCGACTAATACAATACATTTTTTCGAGATCTGAGGTTTCCCAGAAGGGAAAAAAAACAAACAATTCTAATTTGTTGAGACCAAAGTGCGTGGTATGACAACAGTGCTCATCACCATGAGAACACCAATACCACACTGAACCAAGGTGGTGGCAGCATCATGCTCTGGGGCTGTCCAATATTTTAATAGCAGGGACTGGGAGGTTGGTCATAAATGAAGGTGTGGTGGACAGAGCCAAATGCAGGGGAAATTTTTGACGAAAAATCATTCTCGTTCTCAAAAGCAATGAACCTAAGGATACTACTAGAGCTATATAGAAGTGGTGCAACAGCAAGCAGCTCAACAGATTGGAGGGAATAACTTGATCATAATCAAGTCAAAGCCCAAATTTGCAAGCTGCACCTCAACAACATTATCTAACCGATCTGACTAAGCTCATGCTATATTGCCATGAATAATGTGTGCATCTCAGCTCCCAGTTGTAACACCACAAAATGTGGAAAAGCGAGTGGGGGTAAATCCTTCTGCGGTGTATACCTGCTGCTGAGCTCCCCAGCTCATCGTACAGCAACACTGCGGCCTCTCCACACAGCTGCCCGCTTACCAGGCAGCGGGCCCGCACTGAGAATGTATAGTTGTGTCCCACCAGCAGACTATTGATCCTGAAGAAGGTCTCAGTGGTGTTCCCCAGCGACGTCGTGGAGTTACTCACGCTGTCATATACAGACACCTCGTAGCCCTGTGGATCACAGGTACAGAATAATCGTTAGCACAGATTGGATGAAGAAAGTCTGTGTACCAGGCAGAGGGTGTTTAGACTGAGGACTCACTCGACTCTCATTGAAGGTCCGCTCCCTGACGGCCAGGCTCTTCCAGAAGAGGAACACATGGTCCTGCTCAGTGAGGATCTTAAGAGCCTCAGGTGCTGGCAGAGGAACTGTGCAAGAGGGATAAAATGTCAGTTATAATGGGACATAATGGGAATGTAATGTAACATTACATTACATTCGCCTGTCAACTTACACTTCACACCACAAGTGTGTTTCCATTTCCAGTTATAAGTATGCTGGTAAGAGGATGTTGCTTCCTTTATACTGGCATATTTTTCCTGTGTGTTTCAAAGCTTTTTGAGTATCTCCGCTTTTGTTACCCGGGCCAACTTTGTGGCGTGGTATCCTCATAGATGTCAAAGTCATACAATGTGGCCTCACGAATCAGTTACAATCATGAGCATGTCTGATGCTTTTTCTCCATGCATATTTGTGTGATCTTTGTTTTTATTGCTTTTACATTTAACTAAAATGCAACAAAACTAATTGTAATGCATCCCTGAGCACCCAAAGGCATAAAGTCAAAACTAACTATGATCACATCGGGGTTGTGAGGTCTGTTTAAAGGGCAATGAGAGTTCTAAGAACTGTGGGCTCTTAATACTGATTCGGTAGCTCGACTGGTTCTAATAGACATTGAGCTAGTTAGTGTTAGTCAGTTAGATAGTGTGTCGAGGGTTGAATTTGGGTTCTAATACATTTAGGTGTTGTGTTGGCGTTTAATTGCTGACTGGTGTGATGGGCTATGTCTCACACTGGGGCGGTGATTGGCTTTAAGTGGTGTGTTGTGTTTTTATAGGCCTAGAATGAAATGGGTTCGAATGAACGTTAAGGTCCATGCTCTAACAATATAGTATAATATAGTATATAGTATATTGGGCTCTTTTGGGTTTTGAATAGTGTGGGGGTCAATAGACATTGATTCTGGATTGAGCATTAATTGATACTGAATAGTGTGTTTGAGTGTATTATCTGGATGTATTTTAATACAGAAACTGAGAAATCACTTAAATATGGTTAGTACAACATTGCTTAAATAACAATGTATGTAATCTAATGATGGTCTGTTATGGTCTTTGGTCTATGACGGTACTGTGATAGTACCGTGTAAGTACCTGGGCATTGCGGCCCATGTTGGGTTCCAATGTCAGCTCTAACAGGCAGAGAGGGCTTTAGTAAATGCGTTTGATGCTGATATGTGTTGGGTACCCGTGTTGAGTGTGTAGCTAGCTTCCTTGCTCATGTTGCGCAGACGGACAGTGATGCTGTAGCGGCCACCGGGCTCCAGGTTCTTGAGGCTGTACTCCACTGTGTTGTTCTGTGTTGTGACTTTGTAATCTTGTTCCGTCTTTCGTATGGTGTCCCTTACATGAACTACATATGTCTGCACACAGACATATATTAATATGCAGAAGTATAAACGCGTGACAGTGTAAAGGTATGCAAGTAGAATGTGTACGTGTTTCTTGTGGTCAAAGTTGTGTACCAGAGGAGAGCTGGGTGAATCGTACGGTGGCTGCCATTTCAGCGTGGCCTGCATTTTATCCACGTCGACCTTATGCAAGTTGCGAGGTGGAAGCCGTTCGTTAGGGATCATCTTCACCACCGCCGACTCTGATGGAGGCCCCAGATATGGCACGATGGCTCTCACCTGCACACAAAAACCTCTTCAGCACACCTGTGCACACAATAAGCTTTTCTGAACTTCACACTGAGCATGATCTTGTGCTCCCTCACAAGGAAGAGATACTGCTCGTCGCTCTCCACAGTGACAATAAGGCCGCTGCTGGTGCTGTTCACACTGCGCGGGCGTCGATACAGGTCCAGGAAGGAGGTGGCATAAAACACGCCATACATCTGCATGCAAAAAACAGCTTATTAAAATATGCAACTGCTTAGCTCTCTTCACTCTAAAGTGATGGACAGCACTGAATAGGACGGCATCTTCTATGGTGATGCAATTGTGATAAGAAGTGATGTTGTTGTTTTTTTCAGGGTCATTGTGATGACAGGTCAACTGTACTCTTGTGCGATGAGTCACGGTTCAGTTTTGCAGCCTGACAATCATCGTGTCCTGATCTGTCATGAATGAGGAACACGGAAGAATCCACAGTTCATGGGAGACAGGGACTCTTCGGTGTTGATGGACGTCAGCTTTGGTGGTCGTACCGATCTCCACATCATCAGAAATACCGAGATGAGATCCTGCACGCTATAGTGGTACCCTATGCTGGTGCAGTTGGAAACAACTTTCCTTTTATGAACGATTTATGGACTGGCCTTCATGTTCTCCAGGCCTGAATCAAATTGAACATGCTAGGGATGTGCAGAGAAGATGTCCAATGCCTTCCACAGCACTTCTTGAGCTGGAAGTTACCATGGATCAAAAGCATAACATAACACAAAGCAAGTGGCATAGCATCCAAGAAGAACTGCTGGACAATCTGATCGTGTCCAGTCCCCATCGCTGTAGGTGTGTTTTGGCAGTCTTGGGTGACCATACGCCCTACTGAAGAGTCAATGTGTGGCACTCTCATCCAGTATGACATGTTTCTGTTCACCCCCATAAATATATCACCTGCTAATCTCATTTGATAATCGAACAACTTCCTTTGACTTTTCATCTGGTTTTATGGTCATATTGTTTTTCATTTTTTATTTTTATGAGCAGAATATATATATATATAGACAGAGAAAAAACGGCCTACAGAGACGAGGTCCGTGCTCTGTCAGAGTGGTGTCTCAACATCAGCAAAACGATGGAGATGATTGTGGACTACAAGATGCTGCAGAGGAGTGGTCACTCTCCCCTATCCATCAATGGAGCCGAAGTCGGTAGCATGAAGTTTCTCGGTGTACAACTGAGGTCACTGATGACCTCACCTGGTCTCACCACACCAACACTATTGTAAGATCTTTCTGTGTAATCTCAGGAAATTTGGTGAGCCTCCTCAGATCCTGACCAACTTCTACAGGTGCACCATAGAAAGAATTCTCATGGGCTGCATTACTGTCTGGTATAGCAGCTGCACTGCCTGTGACCTCAAGGCTCTTAGAGGACTGGTGAGGATGGTAGAAGCTATCATAGGCGACAAACTACCATCTTACAGGACATCTATTAGTCCCACTGCCTGAGGAAGATTAAAAAGATCCGGTCAGACAGAAGCCACCCAGCACACGGCCTGTTCACCATCCTGCCATCAGGCAGAAGATTCTGCAGCATCCAGGCTAGAACAATCCGGTAAATGAACAGTTTCTACCCACAGGCTGTCAGGCTTCTAGAATAAGCTGTGAAGCTGGGGGTCCATCCTCAACGACTCTATTCTTTTCAGTCACTCAATCTGTCAGCATTATTAATGTATCATATCAACTCTGCTATGAGCAATTAACACCTTAACACTAAGCCACTTTAAAGAAGAAGAACAATAACACTGAGTCACTTTAGCCACTTGAAATGTATATTGTCTCTATGTTGTGTATATTGTCTACATTTTGTGCATTATTGTTTACTTGATTCTGTGTATGATTTCTCGAGAGCGCTTATCTGAGCCTCATCACAAGCATCTCAATACTTAAATGTCCCGACATTTGCAAATGACAAATAAGCGTGGAACTTGAAAATTGAAAAACAATGCTGACTATTAGTAAACAATGCTGATAGATGCCTATGGCAAACCTGGAGTCTGGATTTTCTCCCCGTGTCTGGTTATGAGTAATCTCTACTGCTAAAGTAATGAACCTGTGATGCAAAATAGTGAAGAATTGTGAAATATTATTAGAATTAGAATTAGCGAGTGCATGTCACCAAGAGTAATTAAGAAAAGCTTGGTGTTCCTAGGTCACTGCTTTAGTGCATTAAGTCACTTAGATTTTTACTTATAATGTTTTTAATTAGGAAGAAAAAGCTTAACATAAAAATGATTACTTGCCTTTTGGATCATATATTTGTCATTATAACAATAAAGAGTACTTAGAGTACCTAGTTACCTAGGTTACTGCTTTAGTTCATTTAAGCCACTTTAAGCTTTTCACTTGTAAGATGTTTAACTAAGAAGAAAAAAAAGTTAAATTTTAACTTTTGAAGTCTTCATACGATTTTTCACCAATTCGAAATCGAAATATGGAATCAATAAGAATCAGAATCGATAAGCAGAATTGGAATCAGAATCGATAAGCAGAATCGGAATCCTAATCGCTTAAATGCAAGCAATGCCCAACTCTGCATTTACCAATCGTTTGCAAACAGTTATCTTGTAAAAACGACCTTGCTCATGTCTGGACAACATCCAACATCCTCCATCCTTCTTAAATAAAACTGTTGGTTTAATGGTTTGATCACTTCTGTGGACTTTCTTTCTGTTTTGAATGCAGCCAGTAATCTAACAGCAGGGACACTGTATGAGGTGGCAGTATGGGCGCACACAGCTGAAGGAGACAGTCCCACTGCCCTGACCCGACTTCAGACAGCAGGAACTCAACCCTCACAGCCCCTGCTAAAGGTCCGTGCACTCAATCAGTCTGCTGTGGACTGCAGCTGGTCCGGACCACAAGCACAGGTACATGCAATGTTACCAGTAAAGTCATTCTGTATGCCCATATACAGTGTGTACACACACACACACATATATATATATACACAC